>JAWQEG010003575.1:5000-17500 GCA_033782935.1 Petrolisthes cinctipes | reverse complement strand
GGGAGGGATGAGGAGGAGAGGGAGGTAAAGGAAAGAGAGGGGTAGAGATGAGAGGGGAGGAGAGTGAGGGAGGGGTAAAGATGAGGAGGAGAGTGAGGGAAAGGGGAGGGGGAGTGGGGTTGTGATGAGGAGGAGAGGGAGGGAAAGGGAGGGGTGGGAGGTGGTTAGGGATGATGTTGCAGCCTAAGAAATCCCACCCAGGTGACATTACTCTCCATCTGTGTAGGGATTATAGTGTTGGTGGTATATCTGGAGCAAATGATTCCTCCAAACCATTACAAGCAACAACAAACCACCAATTATTTATGTTAATCAGGAGCAAATGATTCCTCCAAACTATTCCAAGCAACAACAACTATGTATGTATGTATGTATGTATCAAAAGTTTATTATTCTTACCCAGTGATGTCGTCTGAAAATTGGAGGTAAATGAGTCCTTCAAATATTGCCACGAAACAACACACAACACACACACACACACACCTATATGGAAGGAGCTTGTTTCGTGGCCTAGTCAGAGTGAATCAGAAGCCTCCATCAATTCTCATACACGCTCACAGGGTCTCTCTCTTAATTGATATATGATTACTATTACAGAGGCCTTGGTGTAGTGGTGGTAGTGATGGTAGTAGTGGTGGTAGTAGTGGTGGTGGTGGTGGTATTAGTGGTAGTGGTGGTAGTAGTGGTATTGGGGGTGGTGGTATTGGTGGTGGTGGTAGTGGTAATCATATCAATAACATTACACCAGCTTCTGTAATTGATGAGGCTTTGAGAGAGAGAGAGAGAGAGAGAGAGAGAGAGAGAGAGAGAGAGAGAGATTAATTGATTTTAAAATGATCTAGCAGTGCAACAGGAGAGAGAGAGAGAGAGAGAGAGAGAGAGAGAGAGAGAGAGAGAGAGAGAGAGAGAGAGAGAGAGAGAGAATTGTACCTGTGACTTACAAGCACGAATTCTGCCCACAGTGTTACCAAAAAAGGATCTGTTCTTTCGTGGCATAGTTTGGAGGAATCACAGACCTTCCAACAAAAATCTATACCCTTAATTAAGATGACATATTATAAGTGTGGTGATGGTGGTGGGGGGGGGGGGATATCATAAGTGGGTTGGGGAGGATGTGTATTATAAGTATAGCTAGTGTTGTGTAGTATAAGTGTAAATGTGTATGTGTAGGTGTAAATATACATGTGTAAGTGTAAATGTATGTATGCCTAAGTGTAAGTATGAGTGAATAAATACATATGCATGAATATACATGTATAAGTTAGAGTAAATGTGTATGTGTAAGTGTAAATATATCCGTAAATATACATGTGTAAGTGTAAATATATCCGTAAATATACATGTGTAAGTGTAAATATATATATGTCAAAGTGTAAACATATGAGTAAATACATATATAGTACTGACCTCGATTGATGTGCCTAGAGAGCCAATGACCCTATATGGCCTCCTCCTACTGGCATAGGGTCAAGGTCATCACCCTTTCCTCCCCCCCACCACCACCCCTCCTCCTTTCCCATTAATGCTATCCCTTGATTCAATGACTTTTCTTACTTGTATAATAATAATAAGATTTGATGTTCCTTGCTTCTCCATATTATTCTTTATTTTAGCTCTTTTCTTTCCACTCTCTCTCTCTCTCTCACTTGTTTTCCTTTCTCTAACTTGTTTTCCTCTCTCTCTCTCTCTCTCTCTCTCTCTCTCTCTCTCTCTCTCTCTCTCTCTCTCTCTCTCTCTAAGGCAGCGAGTTGAATTTAAACCACACACAGTCATTGTAATTGTAATTCTATGTAGTTCTCCTCCTTCCCCCCCTAATCTCACTTGTTCACCTTCCCTCCACCGCTGCACACACCCTCAGGCTACGATAATATGCACTTCCTTCTTACACACACACACACACACACACCTGCCAGTTAATTAATAGGGGTCAATAATTTGTGAGTGAACTGGAGCGATTGAGAATCCTGCAACATCTTCGAAAACAAAACAATAACACTAATCGAAGTTTTGTCAATTTACAGTCTCTGTAAATCTGGTTCATGTAATTGACTCAAGGGGACATGACTTACAGAGATGTGGGGTACGGATAGTATAGTAGGCTACTTTGTTTATGTGTTTTTTGGGGAGCCTCTTTGGACCCACCCTCTCACTCCATTTGTTTTTCTTTTTTTAATTCTTCAACTGCCTCTTTTTTTCCTTCTGTTTACTGTGTGTTTACTGACAGCCTGCCACGAGCACTCTATACTTTGTTTTTGTGGTTTGGGGGACACCTCTTCGGACCCATCCACTCCATTTGTTTTTCTTTTTCTTTTTTTAATTCTTCAACTGCCTCTCCTTTCCTTCTGTTTACTATGTGCTTACTGACAGCCTGCCACGAGCACTCTATACTTTGTTTTTGTGGTTTGGGGGACACCTCTTCGGACCCATCCACTCCATTTGTTTTTCTTTTTCTTTTTTTAATTCTTCAACTGCCTCTCCTTTCCTTCTGTTTACTATGTGCTTACTGACAGCCTGCCACGAGTACTCTTTAGGGCGATTGGGAGTATAGAGGTAACTTATGTGACCCTGTGATGTAGTCAGTAAATTGGAGGTAAATTAGTCCTTCAAACAATGCCACAATACATCAGCTATATATGGAAGGAGCGTGTTTCGTGGCATAGATAGGAGGAATCAGAAGCCTACAATTCCCATATATAGTACACGATCACAGGGTCCTAAAGCGGGTATCACAAGGACCTATTTTCCTCCGTCCTGTGGTCAATCTAAGGCTTCCTACGTCCTCCAACCCGTTATATGAGGTGTAGAGGACAACGAGAGACCTAAGCGAGGCAAATTTACCTCCAGCTCGAAGGATGATGGAAGGAAAACGGAGAAAATACATACGTGCCATGCAGTGTGATAAACCCGACCCTTTCTTATCCTGTCACAACTAGATAACCTCCTACAGTTTTCATAGTTGACGAGTACAATTGAACAAAAATATTACAAGATTGGGATGAAGAAACTGCTTTGGAAATGAGGGTATAGTACAGTAGTTGATAAGTGCGCCAATAAGTAAATAAAAAACAATATTATATCAATTTAAGTAGCATATTTAGGACTGCTCTATTATATCCACGGGTTTTGGACTAAGCTACAGCAAATATACAGCTATTTTTCATATATATAAATATAAAAATTAAGTTTCATATATACCCGGTATCATTATTTTTATGGGCATAATGCTATATCTAGGTAACCTACTTTAGTGATTTTTTATGGTGACGAATCTAGTAACGTTTGTGAGTTTGAGTTGGCAAGACAGCTGATTGTGTAGTGACGTCCAGGGTTGCAAAGTATGGGGAACTTTTTTCCCTAGACATGGAGAATTAGAGGTACTAATGGGGAAATTATATAAAGAATGTTCAAAAGTAAATGGAGAAATTTCTACCAGACGAAATAATTTATCTTCAAAAGTAAACAGGGAAATTCTGATGTCAAAATTGAGGTAAAAAGGGAATTTCTGATGTTGAAGTTGTGGTAAAAAGGGAAATTCTTATGTTGAAGTTGGGGGGGGGGGGGGGAAGGGAAATTTTGAAGTGTTTCTATCCCCAGGCATTTCTTACGAAATAATTGTCAATGACCCTGAAAATTGGAGACTTCCATCTTTATAGCGGGTGCTTTGTGGCAATACAGTATATGAAAGTTTCATTTATCTCAAATTTCCCCACTATATGACAAGGTCCCTTACTTAAGAAGGTAATACACTTTTGATACAGTCTCCTCCACTCCCGCTTTCACCAGTTCAGCATTGCCAACGTATGCACCCGGCATCGTGTGAGCTACCAGTTCTGACTCTCGCATCCGTAACACCTGCCATCAACCCTTACTCTTACTGGCAGGTGTTTCGGATGCGAGAGTCGGAACTGGTAGCTCACACGATGCCGGGTGTATACGTTGGCAACACTGAACTGGTGAAAGCGGGAGTGGAGGAGACTGTACATTGGAGTGCCTTGATTCCTCGTAAGTTCTTATGCCAGGAAATGGGACCAGATGAATAAAAATAATGGTGTTGGCCTGTTGCTTGGAATAATTTGGAGGAATACACAGCTGCTCCAGATTTACCACCAAGAATTTAACGATGAAGAGCCTTTTGGCTGATGAAGAAGAATTTAAAGACCAAGAGCCTTACAGTCGATGAAGGATAAATTACTGATCAAGAGCCGTTTGGTCGATGAAGGTGAATTTAACGACAAAGGAGAATTTAACAACGAAGAGCCTTTTGGTTGAAGAAGATAAAATTTAATAATACTGCATATAAATTATTTATTTTAATTTATTATTAATATTTATTACTTATTTTTAATACATGTACAACATTCTATTTACATTACCATTAAGGATCCTGTGTGTGATCGTGTATGAGAATTGGAGGCTTCTGGTTCCTCCTAACTATGCCACAAAACTAGTTCCTTCCATATAAGTGTGTGTGTGTTTCATGGCAATATTTGAAGAACTCTTTTAGCTCCAATTTTCTGACTACATCACAGGTTTCCTTAATGGAGCAATACACTTTTGGTACATTATAGAGTGCCTTGATTCCTCCGAGGTATGCCAGGAAACAACAGATCCCTTATTAGTACCATTGAGGGCGCCTGTTTCCTGGCATAGTTTGGAGGAATCAGAGACCTTCAGATTCACCAAGAGAATCTCCCCTTAAATAAGATACAGTACAGGCAAATTTCACCCATCAGACATTCTACCGATCAGAAATTAAGAACTGAGAGATGGACTTTGCATAGGATTGTTTAAGTGTGTGTTTCAACTCGTCATGTGTCAGCCACTGATGGTCGTCGATATCAGCGCCAAACTCCACTTCTTCTTGTTTATTGCCAAGCACCACACACTTGTAGAAGAAGACCTGTAATAATAATAATAATACTAATGATAATGTAAGTAATCCTAGGCTTTTAGTCAAATTAATTAAGGACCCTGTGTGTGATCGTGTATGAGAATAATTGGAGGCTTCTGGTTCCTACTGACTATGCAACGAAACAAGCTCTTTCCACATACGAGTGTGTGTTTTGTGACAATATTTGAAGGACTCATTTACCTCCAATTTTCTGACATCATCACAGGGTTCCGTAATGTAATACTGTACTCAGCTTGGACTAATGTGAAAGTAATACTCAGCTTGTGTACTCATACCTGTAATATCAATGTAATACTCAGCTTGTACTCATATTTACCCTTAAGGGTTAATGTACTATTACTATTATGTAATACGATAGTCCAATAGTAATAAGCCAATACTATAGTAGAAATCCAACAGTAATTTAAGTCATCCTACATAAGAGTAATAGTAATCCAATAGAAATTCTACATATAATAGTAATCATATAGTGTACAAGCCTTCTACATAAACATCCTACATAATAGTAATCCAACAGTAATCCAACAGTAATCGTACATTATTGTAATAGTAATCCAACAATACCATACCCACCTTTGCTCCTATGTATAATAATAATAGTAATCCAATAGTAATCTAAATACTATACCCATCCTTGCTCCTATATAATAGTAATGCAATAGTAATCCTAGATCATAGTAATCCAACAGTAATCGTACATTATTGTAATAGTAATCCAACAATACCATACCCACCTTTGCTCCAATATATCCGTCCTTACGAATGGTCTTTGGATACTTGTACTTGTAAAATCCACAAGGAGCGTTCCCAAGGAACTTGACCTTGAGACTTTCACCACAAACGTCACCAACTACCCTCTCACACGTCTGTAATACAAGGGAAATTTTTTTTATGTATGTATGTAGGAAAAGGGAAAAATGTGTGTGTGTATGTACAGGGAAATATGTGTCATGAACCACTCTCTCACAAGTCTGTAATACAAGGAAAAAAATGTATGTGTGTACAGGAGACCTTCACCAGGTTACACTGAAGCACCTTGATTCCTCCAGTGTATGCCAGGAAACAACAGTAACAGAATAATAGTAATAACTAGAATGGTATCCTGTTGCCTGAAATATTGTCTGTCTGTGTGTTTCACCAGGTAGCAACAGAATACTAATAATGGTATTGTGTTGTCGCCTGGAGTAGTTTGGATGAATCCGTTGCTCTATATTTACCTGTCTAAGTGTTTCTCCTGGTGTCCATGGTGTGTGTGGTAAGGTCCATTCCTGTACATCAATCAGTTTGTGTTTCACCACTAATACCAACGACCTCTCAAGACAACGATGTAACCTCTTTCTCACATCATTGGTCTCGCTTCTGTCTGAAACCAGAGAGAGAGAGAATCTTGTTTAAATAAGCTTTTTTTCTCATTGTTAGTTTCACATCTGCCTGAAGCGGGAGTGCACAACAAAGTCAATAAACAATAATTTAATAAAATAGTGTTATTAGTGGTAAATCGGAACCAAATGATTCCTTCAAATTTGGAGAACTACTGATTCCTCCAAACAATGCCACAAAACAGATCCCTCATTAATGTAACATTAAGGTCATCCATCTCTTTCCTGGTATAGATGGGAGGAATCACAGACCTTCCAATTCACCAACAAGATATCTTCCCTTAAACACACTAATGGAAACACTTATAATAATAATAATAATAATAATAATAATAATACTGTATTGTAATAATAACAATAACATCATCATCATTGTCCTTGCATACCAACAACCCCTATTCTATCTCCGCCACCACGCACCGTGCATTGGTAGCAGTGTTGCATTAAAATCATTCAATTCTTGAGTACATGTATCTTCAAACTCGGCAACTGTTTGTGTTGAGGTTCGGTCCAAGTCAGCAGCATCATCAACTTCTCCAGACATCAGCAGTTTCTTGTAAATCTTGTCTTTTTCGACGCGTATTTCATGGTCGCTCTTGAGAGACAGTTCCTTCTCCATTGTAGCTAACATCTAGAATAGTAATAGTAGTAGTAGTAGTAATAGTAATGACAGTAGTAATAATAACAATAATAATAATAATACCCAGTAATAATAATAATAATAATAATAATAATAATAATAATAATAATAATAATAACAGCATCATCATAGGCAAGAATAAATTTTGGTGTGTGTGTGTGTGTATATATATGATGGTGTGGTATGGGGGGGCAGCACAGTGTTGGTGGTAAATCTGGAGCAATTAATTCCTCCTCGCTAATCCAAGCAACAACAGCAGGTCACCACCATTATTATTGTTCATCTGGTCCTGTTGCCTGGAATGGTTTGGAAGAATTAAGGTGCTCCAATGTACCAAATGTATACTACCCCCTTCATACATACATACAGTATCGTACATACATTCCCTCTAAATACATATATACATACCCCCTTAATACACACATACATATCCCCTTAAACATACATATATACATACATACACACTTAACATATACTGTACCATACATACTGTACATACATACACACATACATGCATACTCCCTTAATACATACATACTTACATAAATACCCACAGGCATACATACCCCCTTAATACATACACACACACACATACATCAATGCTACAATACCGACCCCAGAGTACTGCTGTTCTATTGGGTTCATGGGAGGGCAGACCACAGGGGGTCGGGTCACACAGGCAGCACCGACGATCTGCCATCGACACGAGTTGTTGTTGTTTGTGTTTATAGATCCTGAAATAAAAGAATCTTGTATCAGTGTAAAATTAATATCAGTATACAATTAATATCAGTGTAAAATTAATGTGCAAAATTTGTTATTGTAAATTATAAGTGCAAAATTTGTCATTGTAAATTATAAGTGCAAAATTAATCAATGTAAATTATCAGTATAAACTTAGTCTGTGTAAAATTAATCAGTATAAATTATCAGTGTATTAATTTCAGTTTAAAATTAATATCAGTGTAATATTAATGTCAGTATAAAATTAGTCAGTGTAAATTATCAGTATAGAATTAATCAGTGTAAATTATCAGTAAAAAATGAATATGTATAAAATATCAGTGCAAAATATTAGTATAAAATGAATCCGTACACGATATACATACATACATACACCTGGAAATACATAGGTATATCCACCTACAGGGAGTCGTTGGGGAGCAAAGGGGCGCCAAAACCCTTACGTTAATTCAAGTATTGCCCACATCACTATAGGCAATATATACCCACCTACAGGGAATGGCTGGGGACCAAAGGGGCGCCAAAACCCTTACGTTAATTAAAGTAGTTTTGTTATAGAGATGTTCCACCTTTCACATAAACTTACTGCATGTGTTTATTTTGGTTCCAGATGTCAAGAATCGGGAAAAATTTGCTAGATTCCTGCTGCTTATAATACCGGCTGCCATGATTGTTTGGTGGAGATCAGTGTTGCCAAGTCTACTTGACGAAATTTCCCTAATTTCACCTTTAGAATTTTTCCCTTTTTGCCTCAATAATTCTCTGTTTACTCTTGATGAGCATTGACGGTCTTTTTTTTTGGTATTTCGTGTGGTTAAAAATTTCTCTGATTACTCTTAAACAATCTTTATATAATTTTCCTGTGTGGACTTCAAAATTCCCTAAAACAAAAAATTTTCCTTACTCCTGGCAACACTGGGTTTAGTTGTTTACATCTCAGTTGACTCATTCGACTCATTATATTTTCTCGGCTCAACAACATCCCCTTTACGATTTTATTGAAACTGACAATTCCGGTAATCTTTATTTTTATTTGGCATGAAGAAAACACACAGATTGCATTTAAAAATTGTGTTTCGGCTCTATTTTATCACCCAAACCACCGAGATGGGGTTTATCCTGGTTTAGGTAACACAGGGTTAGGTAATAGTGCCCAATATATAAACTTTCACTGGTTACATAAACTTTCCTTTATTCATCATCAGTAATATACGGTATATGAAGACCTTATAAAAAAGAAATATCAGAGATTGAATGCAGGGAGAACATCATTGGAGAAGAAATTAAAGGAGCACGTAACAATAACTTATAACAACAGAAGAGGGTCCGTTGATTAGGTTATCCCTCAACACCATCACATCACATCACATCACATGGGCACGTTTGAATCTTTGAGATATGCTCCGCCTATATTTACCTTGGAGAGAGTGACACGGACCTGAGTCTCGTATCAAAAGCTAGCTGTGGGACCCGTGTTGGCAATCCGTGTGGCCTTGGAGAGCACAGTGTCGGGCAGTGGTGCCTTGTGCTGTGTTGTCGTCATCACAAATTCATAACAACAATGGCCACCCAAACAGGGGGCCAGTGCCTCCACAAGGAACTGTGTTTCGTTTGGGGACCTTTACTAATAATACGAGAAAAAATTGATAAATTCTATCTGCAGTTCACAAGGTAGGCTAATGGAGAAGCTCCTTGTTAAAGTAGCTGCTGACAATGCCACAGACTACCCTCTGGAATTGTAAACACAAGCTCGACTTTAAAGGAGGTTTCTTCAGATAAAATATAACATCAAACATGACAAAACTTGCCAACCTTCTTAAATAAAATCAGGAAGTTAGTTCACGAGCAAGTCACAAAACCGTTGTCAAAATGAGGGTCTATTTTATATTGGCCCAATATCAAATATGATTTCTAAGCATTGCCATGTCCTTGTTCTTGCCATGAATAAACGCTTACGAACAATATTTTAAGTTAAGAGTACACTTTGCTTTTGTGAATACGGGCCCAGCAGAGGATGGCAACGAACTCCTTGGCCGTAATAGTACAGCTGCAGTACATTAAGTAGAAAATCCTTTCCTTTGATCTTAGTTTACCTTATATTGATTCTCGAGACACTTGTAGTCCCATTCCCTGATGTATGTACCGTCACGAGCACTAATAAATATACAGCTTTGGTTGAAGCTTTGAACAGTCCAATTCACCAACGAAAAAATCCCAATGAATATCTTACTTATTTACTATCTCTAGACTCTAGGTATTCGAAGCGCACCTGAATACTTATTAGTGCTCGTGACTGTACCATTTCCGTATCTGAAGCCCCACAAAAAATAAAAAAATAAAAATAATAATAATAATAATAATAATAATAATAAAAGAAAAGAAAAAAAAATAATAATAAATCCTTCTCTTCCTCACTTGGCTGATTATTTTTTCATTCGTTTCTTCAATCCTTTTGGTCAATAACTTGATCTGTGTATGCTCTTTGGACTGCTCTCTTCTTGCCTTGATACATGCACTTATAACCTTCCACATTATTTATTTAACTTTGAAGCATTCGTGGGTAGAGTTTCTGGTTTCTGTCAATTAACTAAGTGTAATATTTTGGTCTACATTTCCCCAACTCATATTTACCATACTTACCAATTATTCTCGATTCCATTATCTCAATTTCCGGATCATTTTCAATTATTTCATTATACTCTTATTATATCCTTAACACAGCTGAGTTAATGCCTGTCACTTTCCATCCTCCAAATTACGTTTTCCTCTTTATAACCAAATTTTAACACAGATTTATTCCTGTTTACAGTGTCTCGAATAAGTTTTGCATTTCTCTCAATGACGTTCTTCACCTCTACACCAAGGCTAATTTTTAAAAGTTCTTTTCCCTTGTATGTGTGTGTGTGTGTGTTGTGTGTGTGTGTGTGTGTATATATACTGAATTTGGCTGGGGCTATTTTAAGTTATTAAATTTATATAGAAAATAGATAATAAATTTATATATAGATAAAATATATAGTTTTGCCAGGTTAGAAAAAATAATGTATAATATATAGTAATTAAAAATGTTTATTATTAACAAATCATACCGTATAATATTATATTAATAATTATAATATATTTATTAAAAATTGAGTATATATATATATATATATAGATATATATATATATATAGATAGATAGATAAGTATATATATAGATTGATAATTAATTAGGAATATTGTATATTATATATAATTATTTTCTTTGTAATAATAAGAGCTTAAAAAATCTCTCTCTCTCTCTCTCTCTCTCTCTCTCTCTCTCTCTCTCTCTCTCTCTCTCTCTCTCTCTCTCTCTCTCTCTCTCTCTCTCTCTCTTGTACATACACACATAATCTCATGTTTATTTATAAGTAATAATAATACATTAAACATTCATACATACAGTACATACACACATATACATGCACACACGTAGGGCGTACATACACACATACATACACACACATGTACAAACATATATACATACACAGATACATACACACATGCACTACTTATACACATATATATAATTAATTTTGGAGTAAATTGAAGGGGCTAATGATTCCTCCAAACTATTTCAGGAAACATACATAAATACACATATACATACATACATGCACATACATACATTCATAATAAATACATACATACATACACCTATACATACATACACACATATATACATACACATATGCATACATACATATATAATACTCGTACTGTACACACATACATAATACATTCATACATACATACATACATTCACATACATATATATTATGTGTATGTATATAAAATAATGTAAGTATGTACGTGTATGTATGTATATAATTATGTATGTGTATATATATATATGAATATGGTTTGTGTTTATTATGTATATATGTAGGCTATGTATGCATTATGTGTATGTATGTATGTATGTATGTTTTCTCTTAGTAATACATAACGAATATTTACATAAAAATACACATTATTATTATGTATTATTATTATTATTATTATTACTAAAGGCATTAACGTATCATAATATTGAAGAAAGCATTTATTAATTACTGTTCTTTCTGTTGTGGTACCCTGTTGTTACTGTTGCTTCTGTTTATTTTTACTGTTGCTTCTGTTCCTTGGGTTTCTGTTGCTCCTGTTATTTCTGTTTCTATTTACTGTTGTTTCTGTTCCTTGGGTTTCTGTTGCTCCTGTTATTTCTGTTTCTTGGGTTTCTGTTGCTCCTGTTACTTCTGTTTATTTTTACTGTTGTTTCTGTTCCTTGGGTTTCTGTTGCTCCTGTTACTTCTGTTTATTTTTACTGTTGTTTCTGTTCCTCCTGTTACTTCTGTTTATTTTTAATGTTGTTTCTGTTTCTTGGCAGACTTTTGCTCCCGTTGTCTGTTGTTACTCCTGTTATTTCTGTTTACTGTTACTCTTGGTGGGGGGAGGAGGGAGGGGGACCTGTTGTTGCTCCTGTTGCTTCTGTTTCGTAGGTGACTGTTGTTGTGGTTCCTGTTTACTGTTGTCTGTTGTTTCTGTTGTTATAACCTCGTCTGGTTCTTCGTAACAGTTGGCGACTTTTACCCTCTGTTATCTGTAATTATGTATGTTATGTTAATTAGTACATACACACACACATGTAAACACAGTCTCTCTCTCTCTCTCTCTCTCTCTCTCTCTCTCTCTCTCTCTCTCTCTCTGCTCTCTCTCTCTCTCTCTCTCTCTCTCTCTCTCTCTCTCTCTCTCATATAATATAAATACACACACACACACTATCTCTCTATCAATTATACACACTCTCCCTCTCTCTCAAA
>JAWQEG010003574.1:0-95063 GCA_033782935.1 Petrolisthes cinctipes | reverse complement strand
AGGACTCAGCAGCCTCCAGTGCGTGAGTTGATGGACTATATTGACTCCTCCACACTCTGCCAGGAAACACACCAAGCACCTCGGTATATATACGAGATAGAGGATCTGGTCTGCAGCATTGTTTGGATTTGATTATAAAAGCAAACAAGGGGGAAGGAAGGAGAAAGAGAGGAGGGACTGCAAGCACCAAGGATAAAAGAAGAGAAAAAAGAATGTCCGGCTGAAGAGAGGAAAGGGCTGCTTGGCTCGGGTCCGAAGGGGCGCCCCCAAACCCTTAAACTATTACCCACAAATACAGGAATCGTTGTTTAGAGACCCGCTATCTATAGACTCCGTTTCGAAGCTAAAACAAAAAATGATCCACTTATATATTTTTGCCAGCTCATGGACTACACACCTGAATTAATTGCTTTCTTCGTGTACATGTCAACGGTGTAAGGGTTTTAGCAACTACGTGACACAATAATATTTATGAGGTGCGAGTGTGGGAGTTCCTTGGTGTGATACTTGACCCAATTAACACACATCACCCTTTCCTTACAGTGAAGTCAAGATATTTAATTATTTTATATCCACCTGACGATAGAACGATTACACTCTCCACTAGTTAATTAAGGGACCCTGTGTTGTAGTCAGAATATTGGAGGTAAACGAGTCCTTGAAATATTGTCACGAAACACTAACTATATAGAATGAGCTTGTTTAGTGGCATAGTCAGAAGGAATCAGAAGCTTCCAATTTTCATACACGATCACAGAGTTCTTAAAGGGGGGTATTATACTTTTGATTTATTAGAGCGCATCGTTTCTTCCAAAGTATGCCAGGAAACAGGGCCAGATTAAAAGAAAAATAATTGATGTCTGTTGCAAGAAAGAGGTTGGAGGAATTAGTTGGTCCAAATTTACCAACACGTTTATACTTCCCCCTTTAATTTATTCCCTAGGGTTAGTGTATGGTTCACCTTCACTTTTTAATAACATACCAAGAACTGTGTGAATATGTGTGTGTGTGTGTGTGTGTGTGTGTGTGTGTGTGTGTGTGTGTGTGTGTGTGTGAATATGTGTGTGTGTGTGTGTGAATATGTGTGTGTGTGTGTGTGTGTGTGTGTAATGGATAGTTGTAAAATAATCGCCAAGAATTGAGTGTGTGTGTGTGTGTGTGTGTGTGTGTGTGTGTGTGTGTGTGTGTGTGTGTGTGTGTGTGTGTGTAATGGATAGTCGTAAAACAATGGTACAAATTACACCCTGGATGGCTATATAGAAAAAGTTGGGTTATTAGTTTGAATCACCACCTGTTGTATATATAACTATGCGTAGGTCAGTGTCACGACAAATTGTATTATAGTATTGGTACCGTGGTATAGTGTTAGATTCAGTATGGTGTCAGTACTAGTGTCAGTGTCAATGTCAGTGTCAGATTCAGTGTCAGATTCAAAGTCAGTTTCAATGTCAGTGTCAGATTCAGTATGGTGTCAATACTAGTGTCAGTGTCAATGTCAGTGTCAGATTCAGTGTCAGATTCAAAGTCAGTTTCAATGTCAGTGTCAGATTCAGTATGGTGTCAATACTAGTGTCAGTGTCAATGTCAGTGTCAGATTCAGTATCGTGTCAGTTCTAGTGTCAGTGTCAGATTCAGTGTTAGTGTGAGTACTAGAGTCAGTGTCAATGTCAGTGACAGTGTTAGAGTCAGTGTCAGATACAGTGTCAGTTTTGATGCCAGATTCAGTGTCAGTTTTAATGCCAGATTCAGTGTCAATTTTAATGCCAGATTCAGTGTCAGATTTTGTGTCAATTTCAGTGTCAGATACAGTGGCAGATCAGGTGTTAGTGCCAATATTGGTGTGTCTGATCCAGTGCCAGTACCAATACCCATCAGTGGGCAGTTGTCAGCTTGAGTAGGAGTGCCTGGTCTGACCGTGGAGATTGTCCTGGTGATATATGTGTGTCCATCACCACCAACCACACCACCACCACCTTCACAAAAGATGCTCTCCTCTTGTCATTGCTCGCTTTTGTCAGGGTGTATTGTAGCAGGAGATGTGAGCTGTGTCCACCTGCTGCATACTCCCTCACACTACACTACACCCTGACCCACCCTGACCTGCTCCGACCCGACCTTACCCGCCCTCACCCACACAACCACATTTCCACCCTCATATCATTTACACTCACACTGCTATTCATACACCACCACCAATAATGTTTGCTATTGTGTGTGTGTGCGTGTGTGTGTGTGTGTGTGTGTGTGTGTGTGTGTGTGTGTGTGTAGGTTAAGGAAACTATCGTTGTGTAGCACTATGTAATCCACGCGTAATCGACATGTTATATCAAACATGCACACACACACACACACACACACACACACACACACACATACACACACACACACACACACACACACACACACACACACACATACATAGACACAGAGAGGCACACACACACATCCAGACAGACACACATACACACACACACAGTGTGTTGCATTCACAAGTAATTCTATTATAAAGAGAGAAATCTATAAATATTGCTAATACAAGCCATCAAAATAAGATACTTTGCCAGACACAAGTTAATGACGATCACATTCTAAGTCACATTAGCAAAAAGCCAAACTCTAAACCAAGCAAACAAAATTTAATAAAAAACAAGCACATATGTATCCTGCCGAATTGAAGCAGAAGCACCTTACTCACTTAAAGAGATTGAAAAGTTCTCATGCAAGGCAGGCTGGGAGGAAGGGAGGGAGGGTGGTGGGGGGGGGGGGTGCTCCTGGTGGGAATCAGGCTCCTTTGGGATCGGTGGCTGAGGGGGGGTGAATAAGGAGAGAAGGAGGGGGAGGGGAGAGAAGATAGGGAAGGAGGGGAGGGAAAATGGGAGGAGGAGAGCACGTAATGAAGGAAAGAAGGAGGAAGGGTAGGGGTAAAACACATAGGGAAAGAAGTAAGGGGAGAGGAAAGCAGGTTGGGAAGGAAGGAAGAAGGCGAGGGAAGAAGGTAAGGAAGGAAGGAAGGTCGAAGGGAAGGAGCGAGCACCTAGGGAAGAAGAGAAAGAAGGGAAGGGTCGATGAACAGGGGAAAGACGGAAGGAAGGAAGGAAGGAAAAGACGAGATGTTAGGAAAAGAGAGAGGAGGAGTAAGTGAAGAGAAGTATATAATATGAAGACAAAACATTAAGAAACAAGAAGGAAATACATAACAGGCAGGCTTGTACTACTATAATAGAAACAGATGAAAAAATAGTGAAATGAAGACTATTTTAGATAGAGAAGGAAGGGAGTGCATGGGGAAGAGAGAGAAATAGAGTAGGCAGAAAAGAGAAGATAAAAATATAGGCGAAGTGGAGGCATAATAAAGAGGACAAAATAAAAAATATATATATAAAAATGGGGGGAATGGTGAAAGAGAAGATGACACAAGGAAGGAAGAAAGTAATAAGAGGAAGCATAATAAACGAAGCAACAAGAGAATGAGAAGGATTGTGAAGGGTTTAATTATGGTGGGAAAGGTGAAATAATCTGAGGAGCCAAAGGGGGATATAAAAGGTTGAGTAAAGGGGAATAGAATAAGGGGCGATGATATGGAAGGGAAGAGGATAGGGCCAAGAAGGAAGATGGGAAAAAGGGGATGAAGGAACGGGAGTGGAATAGTGATGAGAGAAAGAGGAAGATGTAGGATGGGTGTTAGGGGTGGAAAGGGGAGGGACGATGGGGGATGTGGGGGTAGGTGAGGGGGAAGTGTATGGGTGTGTGTAGGGAAGGGGAGCAGGGAGGAGATGGTTGTTGGGGATGGGAAGGGTTGGGGGGTCGGGGAGATTATTGAGAGATAGGATATGTGTTTGGAGAGATAGGGAGATGGGCATTGGAAGGAAAGGAAGGGAGAAGGATATGGGAGAGAGGGAAGGGCGTGGGAAGGATAGAGAGAAGGCTATTGGAGAGAAGAAGGAGAAGAAGGAAAGGGAAAAGGTGTTGGGAGGGGAGGAAATGTGGGTCAAGGGTGGAGGGGAGAGAGGTAATAAGGGTGTAGGGGAGGGGGAGGGGAAAAGTGGTCTGGTGAGGGGGGCGGAAAACGTGTGGTATGGAGAGAGAGAGAGAGAGAGAGAGAGAGAGAGAGAGATAGAGAGAGAGAGAGAGAGAGAGAGAATTACAAAGAATTACAAAGGATTACAAAGGACATTCAAACAGCAACAGACCTACTGGTCCTTACGAGGCTGCCTGAGTTTGCTATTCTATCTAACCCTACAAGGGTAAGGAAAAGTATAGTATAGAAGAGGAGAGAGAGAGAGAGAGAGAGGAGAGAGAGGAGAGAGAGAAGAGAGAGAGAGAAGAGAGATGAGAGAGAGAGAGAGAGAGAGGAGAGAGGGAGAGAAGGAGGGAGAGGGTCTTGGAAGCTACCTGGTCCCGAGCGAGTACTTGAGAGTGACGTCACGTGGAGGGGCGTGTGGAATATTGCAGGTGGGTGAGCCAGGAATCTGTTGCATCCCAGCCTTTGGGGGAATCAGTCGTCTCCACCATACCTTCAACTGGGGGTCCCTTGCTCCCCTGGCATGCTCTTTCGGTTCTCTCTTACCTTTTATATACACTCCACTTTTACTACTAAGATAACATATTTCCCAGGTACCCTAGAATATATTAATGAACTTGTAAGGTATTGCAATCAACTATCACTGTCGTATGTCTCTACAGAAGGCAAAATAGGGATACGATACAGATTCGACTACTGAAGCCCTTGGACAGCGCCAGGCAACAGGCCCCATGTATGCTACGAGGCCGGGGAGAAATCAAGAGGAAAGGTGGCGGGTTGGGGTCGTTAAGGGCGTGTATGACTTGAGCAACATGATCCACAACACAGTCACGTGAAATGCAGCCATCGAGGGTGTGTTGGTTGGCGCGTTGGTGTAGCTAGGAAGTGTATGATGAGGTCTGATGGGTGATGGAGATTGTGTGGGTGTGTTGGTGTAGCTAGGAAGTGAAAGATGGGGTCTGATGGGTGTGTTGGTGTAGCTAGGTATTGAATTATGGGGTCTGATGGGTGATGGAGGGTGTGTGGGTGTGTTGGTGTAGCTAGGAAGTGAAAGATGGGGTCTGATGGGTGATGGAGATTGTGTGGGTGTGTTGGTGTAGCTAAGTAGTGATTTATGGGGTCTGATGGGTGATGGAGGGTGTGTGGGTGTGTTGGTGTAGCTAGGAAGTGTATGATTGGGTCTGGGTGATGGATACTTGTGTTGGTGTGTTTGTCTAGGTGGTCTTGAAGTCTATAGCTAGTGAGAGTATATGAATGGGGTCTGATAGGTGATGGAGGTTGTGTGGATGCACTGGTCTAGCTGCTCTGAAAGTCTATGAAGGAAAAATATGATGCGTTCTGATGTGTGGTTATATTGGTGTAGCTGGTCTGGAAGTCAAGTAAGGAAGAGTATGAAAGGGTCTGATGGGTAATGGAGGGTGTGTTGGTGTGTTGGTTTAGCTAGCTTGGTGGTCTAAGTAGGAAGAGTATGATGGGGAGTGGAATGATGGTGAGAGAGAGAGAGGAAGATAAGTTGGGTATTGGAGAGGGGAAGGAGATGGGTGAGGGTGGTTGTGTGGGTGGTTGTGTGGATGTGTTGTAGTCTACAGTGAGTTTTCTTCCTCTTGGTCAAAATCCACCTCTATCCTTTGCAGCATTATACACGTTTCTATAGTACTTTATAGCGTATATATATTGTAGGTATGTAATCTTGTGTAGTTTGTCTTGAATTGCATTACATCTACCGTAAAATCCAAGATATTAAATGAGGGCGCCGGTACATTGTCGCCAGATAAAAGAAATAAAATAGTAAGGAAAAAGGTGTGTTGTGATCCAGGCTAGGCGTCAGTGGGATTAGAGTTGGTGTGTTGGGTTTAGGGGTTTAGGTTGTGTGTGTTGTGGGGTTGGTGTGAATGTATAGGGGAGAAATATTGATGTGGGTGTATAGGAGCGTTGGTATGGGTGTGTAGGGGAGTTGGTGTGGGTGTGTTGGGAAGTTTGGGAGGTCCAGGAAGAGTGTGTTGGGGTCTGTGTTACGTGTGTGTGCGTGTGTGTGAGTGTGTGAGTGTATGTGTAGTACCTGACTGGCATGCGTGTGAAGATAGTGTTAAAGTGTAATTATACCATAATTTGCTCACGTTCTCTGCTTGCCTTAATGTCCGTCTCGGTGATAATAAAGCCGTAATGTGGTACTTCCTGCATTATACACTTCATTAACATACAGTATACATGACGGGATGAGTCAAGAGTAAACGCTGTAATTAACAACATTTACTACTGCACTAGCCTACATTGCTAAAAAATTAGGTTGAGGTGTGTTGTACACTGTGCCAAAGTAACAATCAGATACAGCAACTACTTTGTAAGATAATTGCAAAAAACGATGATTCACGGGCCTTGAAACCCATAGTAGTACAGACACGAGCACTAATAAGTATATAGCTTTGGTTGAAGTTCTGAACAGTCCAATACACGAAAGAAGTAATTGCAATGGAGATCGTATTGTGCATTTATTTACTGTCTCTAGGTATTCAAAGCACACCTGGATACTTATTAGTGCTTGTGACTGTACCTACTTCACCTACACCTCATAATCACAATTTCTATTTTAGGTCTATTTTGTGAAGCCTCAGACTGGTTTATTTTGCTGACTCAGAATATTTCTCACTATGAAGGGGTCCGAATCAATTACCATACGCTTTGGATGGTGATTGTACACTCGTGATACGTAATCCCTGACCAGAGACGAACGGCAGGCACCACACATAGGCTACTCTGCATTCGAACTCAGCATCTATATGTGTACTGGGTGGGGAAATGAGCAATACCAGGCGATTCGAAGCTTTCTGTTCCTCACACTCTGGTCAGAAATTATGTATCACGAGTGTACTGTACCCGACCTCGTCACCAAAAAATTAAGTCTAGAATAGTTGTGTAAAATGACCTCAATGATATTTTCCACACTGATTCACAAAACTATAAATTGAGTGAGGTTTTATATTTATTAATAACCTTTTTGGCCCTGTGACGCATTTTGACTAATTCTAGACATTGTTATAAGGCTTCATCACAAATAGGAAGCCTCCCGAAATAAAAGAGATATAATTTATGTGTAAATAATCTTTTACGTTGAAAATAAAGTGTGAGCAAACAAAAATGCTGAAGCCATTCATATGTATAATAGTTAAGCATTAAATTATTTTTGTTTTCTATGAACAGTAGAAGAGAAAATGTCAAATATTTAGGGATAACAAAACATTAATAATTTTTTTCTTTTGCATTCTTATACACAGTTTCACATATGCCGAACTATCTGTTTAGTTGGATACTTTACATCTTTCATGCATAAGTGAACAAGGACAATATCAAACATTCCTGAAAAAGGTCAACTCAAGCAGTAAGAATATAAGTCAGGAATATAAGAAAAATAGATTGATAACTCTATGTCTGTTTTGTGTGTGTATGTGTGTGTGTGTGTGTGTGTGTGTGTGTGTGTGGTCAGGGCAGCCTTCACCACTATCTGGATGACCACCAGTCCTTGCCCGACAACCACACCTCTCAGAAGGTCCACCAGCCGCTCCCAGTCAACACACCCTGCTTACATCACGACCCAATCACTACCAAGGTTATTACACACACACACCACGACACCATCACTACAAAGGTTACCACACACACACACACCACGACCCCATCACTACATAGGTTACCACACACACACACAAACACACACACACACACACCACGACCCCATCACTACAAAGGTTACCACACACACACCACCACCCAATCACTACCAAGGTTATTACACACACACACACACACACCACGACCACATCACTACCAAGGTTATTTATCACACACACCACGACCCCATCACTACCAAGGTTATTTATCACACACACCACAACCCCATCACTACAAAGGTTACCACACACACACCACGACCCCGTCACTACAAAGGTTACCACACAAACACACACAAACACACGTGAATTAATACCACAGATGTGTGCAGTCACGTTCCCTGTGACTGTGTTACCTAACTTAGTAACCTGAGGAATAGAAATGGTTACGTAATTACATATAAGCTACTGTAGTGGTCATTGGTTTTCTATATACCTCTTCTTGTCCTTAATGGGGAGGTGTACAGTTTGCCACAGGAATTCCTACACATGCAGGCTATTATGGAAAGAGAGGTCATTATTAGAACATTATTCTGGAAGTACTGTAATGAAAAGTCTACCAAGTTAGTGATTCGGTGATTGGCAAAACAACAAATCTGATAATAGTGTTGTTGTATTGCAGTTGTATTTTGTTGAAAACCCTCAAAAACAACAATGTGTGTACGAACTCCTGTGGCCAATTGTGTTGGTAAATCTGGAGCAATTGATTTTCCCCAAACTATTCCAAGCAACAAGACACCATTATTTTTAGTAAATCCGATCCTGTTTCCTAGCATACTTAGGAGGAATCAAGGAGTTCCAATGTACCAAACTTATCTCCTTACTACTCTCGTTACTCCGTGCATGATGCACAGTTAACGACAATAGAATATACGCCATCATTATCTTACAACTGTATCGATCAGACCATAATGAGATTATATTATGAGATTATTATGAGACTGAAAGATAACACAGGCAATCATAGGACACTCATTATTATTATTCTCTCTCTCTCTCTCTTTCTCTCTCTCTCTCTCTCTCTCTCTCTCTCTCTCTCTCTCTCTCTCTCTCTCTCTCTCTCTCTCTCTCTCTCTCTCTCTCTCTCTCTCTCTCTCTCTAAGTAGCTTATCATACACGTAAAGATAACTGCAAACTTTTCATAGATATTAGACTCCTTATCATACAGTAGACGAATCGAGTGATGTTGCATGTATGTCAAATTATCAGTGTATCTTTGATGAACAGTAATAATGATGTATGAGTGTAAGAGCCGTGTGGTGTGATGCCAAGTTGATCTTTTCATTACAGTGGAGCCAATAATTAAGATTTTTAGTGATTCTATATCCAGCTGACGATAGATTGATTTAACTCCCCAACTATTTAATTATGGGATGAAGACCAAGAGGAAAATACCCGACCATCCCTAGTACCCACAAAGTGATATTGGTCATTCCCAGTATCCACACAGTATTATTGGTCATTCCCAGTACCCACACAGTAATATTGGTCATTCCCAGTATCCACACAGTATTATTGGTCATTCCCATTACCCACACAGTAATATTGGTCATTCCCAGTATCCATACAGTAATATTGGTCATTCCCAGTACCCACAAAGTAATAATGTTCATTCCCAGTACCCACACATTAATAATGGTCATTCCCAGTACCCACACAGTAATAATGTTCATTCCCAGTACCCACACAGTAATATTGGTCATTCCCAGTATCCACACAGTAATATTGGTCATTCCCAGTACCCACACAGTAATATTGGTCATTCCCAGTACCCATACAGTAATAATGGTCATTCCCAGTACCCACACAGTAATATTGGTCATTCCCAGTACCCACAAAGTTATATTGGTTATTCCCAGTACCCACACAGTAATATTGGTCATTCCCAGTACCCACACAGTAATATTGGTCATTCCCAGTATCCACACAGTAATATTGGTTATTCCCAGTACCCACAAAGTTATATTGGTCATTCCCAGTACCCACACAGTAATAATGGTCATTCCCAGTACCCACACAGTAATATTGGTCATTCCCAGTACCCACAAAGTTATATTGGTTATTCCCAGTACCCACACAGTAATATTGGTCATTCTCAATACCCAAACAGTAATATTGGTCAGGCTCACACTTACAGATGATGCAGTACAGACCTTATCATATGTGTTGTTGCTTTTACACACACACACACAGACACACACACACACACACACACACACACACACACATATATATAAAAAAATATATATGTGTACTTTTGTTTTATGTATATATACTCCTTAGTGTTGTTGAGATTATCTGAGTGTTCAAGGTTAGACTTCTTGTTTACACCCACAGTGCTTTGGTCTTCATGAATAATAATTGTGCCTCAAAATAAGAGAGAGAGAGAGAGAGAGAGAGTGAGAGAGAGAGAGAGAGAGAGAGAGAGAATTTGTTAGTCCAATCACTCTTAATCTAATTACGTCTGACGACCTTGTGAGTGTCCCTGACTGGACACACACACACACACACGCCACACGCACACAAACGCTCATGCACACGCACACGCACCTCTCTCTCTCTCTCTCTCTCTCTCTCTCTCTCTCTCTCTCTCTCTCTCTCTCTTGTTGATCTAATAGTAAGCTAACAGGGAACACAGTTTGTAAAGCTTTAGTGGTCTGTGATAAATTCGACATATTAAGGGCTGCTAATTTCCCCACACTGTGACACAAATCAACCCCAGTACAGTGGTAACCCGGGTTGTGACAAAGTTTGAAGGATTCAGTAACAACAAGTTTGCTGACACCATCGCATACAGGTTCCTCATTTATTCTCTACAGTATAGTGAAAATCATCATTATTATCATCATCATTATCATTATCATCACCGTCTTCTTTTATTACAAGTATTATGTTTAGCAATTATTATTCTAGTGCAATACGAATGAAGTTTTTTTCAATCACTTGCCGTCCCTGTCTGTTATTGGTTTACTTCATTCTGGGAGTGAGAGCTTTCTGATATCATTAAGTCCATTGGTATCTCTGTCTTATCTGCAGGCTCTGAAGCTGTGACTTTTTATACAGTTTTCTTGTATCTTGTATCCATTGATATCTTTGTCTTGTCTTTTATCTATACAATCTCTGAAGCTTTGATTTTATATACAGTTGTGTTTTACGTGTTTATTATCAACGAAAAAATCCGTAATTATGTGTATCCTCATTTCGTTCAAGTTCAAGGAGGTTTATATTCACTTCTCCATCGGGTGTGGTGGCTTGTGAACCCTTAAGGGGACATACTTTTGTTGGTATATTGGAGAGCTACTGATTCCTCCAACCTAGGCCTGGAAACATATCCCCTATTAGTAACATTAAGGTGGTCTGTTTCCTGGTATAGTTTGGAGGGATCAGTAGACCTCCAATTTGACAACCAGAGAATCTCCCCTTAACTTTAACGAATCAAGGACCAACATTGAGAGGTGGTGAAACAGCCATGGGGAACATATCAAAACATTGGACCCATGCAGCCTATACACCCTGAAGGCCATCATCATTAATATTCTACTACTAAAATTCATGACAACGCTCAGTATCATAAAGTCCAAGTCACTGATGAGTCGCATGTTTACTGTTTATATTGAGTTACTGTTTATAGTTTATCATTTGTGAGTTACCAGGGAGGAATGGGTACAAACTACATGCATAACTGATGGGACAATAATTAAGGGTATATAATAACAGTGAAATATTTGGTGAAGATGAATTGGACTCACATCATGCAGTTAATTAAGGGACCCTGTGATGTAGTCAGAAAATTGGAAGAAATGAGTCCTTCAAATATTGCCACGAAACACCACCTATATGGAAGAAGCTTGTTTGGTGGCATAGTCGGGAGGAATCAGAATCCTCCAATTCTCATACACGATCATAGAGTCCTTACGGAGGGAGTACAGTGTTGGTAAATCTTGATAAAATGATTTCTCCAAAACTATTCCAAGCAACAGGGGTCACCAATATTTTTAGTTCACCTGGTCCCGTTTCCTGGCACACTTTGGAGGAATCAAGGCGCTCTACTGTACCAAAATTGTATTACCCTTCCCTGGGATATTGAGTGATGTAGGCTGGAAAACACGTAGATGCAGCAGTTCAGTCAATGTCGGTTCGAGTCTCAGCACTGTCAACAATAATGTACTGGTACTCCTAATAATACATGTAAATTATATATACTCTATGTTTATTAAGAAGGGAGCATCTTTACAGAACATTTTACAGTTAGTTTTATATAGTATTCCTTCATGTATTATCTGCCATTGATTTGTCCTTATCTTCTGAAACACTCACTCTGCATTATTTCTATTCTCACAATAATAGTTAAAGTAATAATCGAACGAGTTACGTTTGAAATGGCATAGGTGAGATAAGAATCTGTATGTGATTTCTTCCACGTGACCTTAGAATGAAAATGAGACGAGTTTAATGAGGCTCTCTTAGATTAAGTAAGGGGAGAGTCTTTTGTTAGTGAATTGGAAGGTCAGTGATTCCTCCAAACTATGCCACGAAACAGAATGATCCCCTATTTGCACCATTGAGGATATCTGCTTTCAGGTATAGTTAGGAGGAATCAGTAGCCTTCCAATTTGCCAACAAGAAAATCTCCCCTTATTTAATTAACAGTCAGACAAGTTCTATTAATCTTACTAGTAACGTTGGTTGTTGGCAATGCATAAATAACAAGCAATAGACGGACTGTGTAAAATTATATCCTCTGTTTGTGGGCAATGCATAAATAATAAGCTAAACTGACTGTGTAAAATTACGTTCTCTGAGACCCTCTTGTCTATGTATACACGCAGATGTCAAGGAGGTTGGCTGAGGACCTTGGCTATATGAAGAATGACTCTGGGTTCTTCTCCAAGGCGGTGCACGAGGGGGTCAGTTCGTCCAAGTGGAGTCACAGGGCCCTCGTACCTCCCGTCGTCACCTCTACTCTGTTTGACTTGAGCTCAGACGAGGTGAGTGTCAACTGTATAGAAACAACAACAAAAACGCAGTCGCCTCTTCTGCCGAGGCATGAGCAGCAGAATCTTTACTTGCCCGTGATCTGATGCTCCAGAAAAGTATATGTTAATTTGCCCGTTGGTTATTGTAACTTTGGATGGTGAGTGTGTTTGGTTGGTGACTTTCCTATGTAAAGATTTTCAAGAAGCGTTTATTGAGGCGACAGCACTTTTGTTGGAGAATGTACCGGTACTGTACATTCTGTGGCAGGGGAAGGATGAGGAGGAGGAAAACAAAAAGATATAAAGGCATGTCAATTGTAACTAGGGTAAGAGAAAAAAATGAAAGAAAAGCAGGAGGAGGAGAAGGAAGAGGAGGAGGAGGAGGAAGAGAAGAAGGAAGAGGAATGGAAACAAGAGGAGAAGGGGGAAGAATAGAAGAAGGAGAAATGGAAGCAGGAGGGGAAAGAGGAGATGGTGGAGGAGAAGGAGGAGGAGGTAGTGGTGGTGGAGATGAAAGTGGTTGGTGGTGGTCATAGTAGTGAATGAGGGGAAGCGGAATTAAAAGGAGGAAGGAGATGGAGGATTAAGATGGAAATGAAGTTGAAGATAAACAGTGCGACGAAGAGGAGGGAGAAGATGAGGGGAGGATGAAGATGAGGAGAAGAAGAATATAATTAGAGAGAGAGAGAGAGAGAGAGAGAGAGAGAGAGAGAGAGAGAGAGAGAGAGAGAGAGAGAGAGAGAGAACAACCTTGCCTTTAGCTCTCACTTATTACCTTAGAATATTAACGTGTGCACCATCAGGGCAAAACAATCCTCTGTGTCATGTGAGTGTAATCTTTGGAATAAAAAAACATAGCTTATGTTAATATTCACAGTGATGTTTGTAGAATGGCTTAAATGGGAACACTAATTTGATATCATTCCCTTTCCTTTACATTTTCTAAATACTATGATATGCAAGAGAAACGGATTATATATTTTCACTATAATAGGGTAGATTTAAATTGATACTTAATATGTAATAACATGTGAAATAGAGCATGACGATTAATGTGTATAAAGGTATTATTATTGGCCACAGCAATTCGTACACACGTTGTTGTTTTCGAGGGTTTACAACATATAGAAAATATAACACTATATACGTAACTACAAAACAACATTCAATATTAGGTTTGTTATTTTGCATTCACTGAGTCGCTTGGTAAATCATTCATTGTAGTACTTCCAGAATAATGACCTCTCTTTCCATATGTAGCCTGTGTAAGAATTTCTGTGGCCAACTGTACTTGTAGTCTAATACTCGTCATCAAACTTGTCTCTTGTGATTACCTAATAAGGCTTATGCAAATCTTGGCTGCCTCTCTCGTAGGTAAACACACAATACTGCATTAGAACTCTTAAAGGAGATAGTACATGCGTGCTAGTCAATCTGGAGCCAGTGATTCCTTCAAACTATTCCAGGCAACAGGATACCATTAATATTGTTCATCTGGTCCTGTTTCCTGACATACATTACATTAGAGTATTCAAGTCACTCTGATGTATACGAAAAGTGAATTGCCCGACTTAAAGCCTTTCTTAGTTTAATGTGTGCATCGCAAAACAACATACCGGAAATCATAGTGCAATAATTCCCAACTGACCAGAATCATTTACCTTCTTTATCTCCCCAGGATTACTTTTACAGTCGCATTAAGAACCCGACAAGAAGCTGTTTACAAGAGGCTCTGGCTGCCACGGAAAATGCAAAGTTTGGTAAGTAAAGTTGTTGTTGTCGTCGAATCTGTATATAATTATTATTTTGTGCTAAAATGATATATAAGATTTTAAATATTTTCTTACGCTGTTTGTATTTACTTAATAATTCGTGCAATGCCAGGAATAAATTAATGTTTGAACAGTGAAGATTAATGATATACAAAACCTCACAATTATCACGATGAATTTCTTTTAGGTTATTTAATTATTGTCGTCTTTGGATAAGATGAATTACAAGTGTTTTCCAATACATTTATAGTGATATTTTCGTTTTAATGTTTATCAGTATACTTAGACGGGTTACCAAGAATAGGTACGATAAATACCTCATGTGCTAAAACGTACTGTATACACCTCAACCTCTATATACGTGACTGTCAGGTGTGGTGGTGAGTTCAGGTCAGGCAGCATCGAGCCTTGTTGTACACCTGCTGAAGACTGGGGATCACATCGTTGCTATGGATGATATATACGCTGGCACCAATACCGTCCTCAGAGATATTGTACCAAGGTGAGAAAAGGCTATTATTGTGCCACACACACACACACACACACACATATTCATTGTCCAGTACACACACATACACATATTCATTGTTCAGTACACACACACACACTCATTTACACATATGCAAACACACACAGCTACACACATACTCCCCTTTAAAGCAGATTTCCAAATATTAAATATTAAAAATATTAAACTAAGAATGAAAGAGAAAATGTGCGCCTATTTGCAGAGTTTTACATGCCATCAGTCGTAGTGCTTTATATATTTACAAACAACAAACACATCCTCAGTTGACTACTAGGTACAAGGAGAATAATGAGAACAGGCAACTAACTCTTTCGATGAGAGTCAAAACAAATGAAAAGGAATGGCTGTCGTGTGAATGACAAGCATACTAAAATACATATATTATACACTGTACACATCCTTTATTCGACTTTATTTTACATGAGGTGTGATTGCCATTTGAGAGAGTCTCATAATGGGATTGAACAAGCAGATTCTCTTGGATATTGTAGTTTGCTAACCTTTTGTGTGTGTGTGTGTGTGTGTGTGTGTATGTGTGTGAATATGTGTACTTATATTTTCAGAATGGGAATAGAGATAGACTTCGTGGACATGCGGGACCTCAGCTACGTCAGGAAGTTGCTCAAGTCTAACACAAAGCTGGTGTGGATTGAGAGTCCATCCAACCCCACCATGAAAGTGATCGACATACGAGCCTTGGCCGATATGGTGAAGCAACACGAGGGGATTCTGCTGGCCATCGACAACACCTTCATGTCACCGTACTTCCAGCGACCCCTTGACCTCGGTGCTGATATTGTGATGCATTCCATGTCCAAGTATATCAATGGTCACTCGGATGTTGTCATGGGAGGCGTCGTGACTAACAGGTTTAATACCGGCAATATTTTGTACAGAATATTCATGGACGTTAATGTATTGTTGTTGTTGTTATTGTTATTATTATTATTATTATTATTATTATTATTTTTTTTTTTTTTTTTTTTTTTATTATTATTATTATTATTATTATTATTATTATTATTATTATTATTATTATTATTATTAATATTATTATTATTGTTATTATTATTTATTTTTATTTAATTTTTTTACTATAGTTATTTCTTTAAGATTATTGAAATATGGTTTTAGGTAACTTGAACATTGATTGGCTCTCGTTAATTGAATCAGATACCACTAGGATACGGCCAGCACAACCTTACATAAGTCTGAATGATAATCCTTCATTATTCAGTTTTCCTGGTTCACACTGTCATAATAGTTCTGCTCTTACCCTGTACCGATACGTATATATTCTACCTGTTTGCATTTATTAATTAATTTATTTCACTCTTCCCTAATTTTCCTCAACAGGGAAGATGTATACAACCGACTTGACTCTCTTTTCACAACACTGGGTCCTGTACCGTCCGCCTTCGACTGCTATCTGGTGCTGAGGTCACTGAAGACTTTACCAGTGAGGATGGAGCAACACATGATGACTGGACTGGAGGTGGCCAGGTTCTTGGAGGGTCACCCATGTGTTGAGAAGGTCCTCCACCCTGGCCTTCCCTCACACCCACAACACCAGGTAGGGACAAACTTAACATTGCCAGTTTAGCGAGTTTATCTATAGGACTGATGTAGATTTTATTATTTGTGAGTACTTTAGAGAGCATAAGAACTGGTGCTGATTGTTTCTATGTGTAGTTTTCTGATATCTGAGTATTCTTTTCTGTGTAGTTTTCTGATATGTGTGAATAATTTATAGAGCATATGAACTGGTGCTGATAAAATCTGTGTATGACTCCCATCACTAGGCGTTCTTACAGATATCGGATTTTTACACTACAGTATTGACCTTGGAAATATCAGTTAAAATGGCAACACAACTGCTGCAAAACCAATCCCCCACACGTATAATTTGAAGGAATTAGTGGCACTTCCATGTGACCCTGTGAAAGAATACCTCAAAGAGTCTGAAGCAATCAACAATGTTCAGCCAGTGTGATGTAGTCGAGTTGCACTTTTGTCACTGACGCATCCCTTTAGATATACAAGAACATTCACGGTGTTGACAATAGGGTTCATGGTACAAGTACGATGGCTCTGTTGTTCGTCTATAGGGTCATCGTACCCTCATAGTACCACGCCATCGTCAACACCATGAACTTTCTTGAATATGGACCATATATGCAGTCACGTATCCTCGTAGGGGGGTATTGCCTGCATTAGTGATGTAAGCAATACTTTAAAGGTTTTGGCGCACCTTTGGCCCCAGCCACTAGCTTTTAGTTCTTCAACTGTCCCTCTTTTCTTTCTATTTTCTTCCTGCTTGCTGTCTCACCTCTCTATCACCTTTTTCTGGCGCTATATGACCTCGCTGTTACGGCGCCTAATATCAATCAATAAATCAATCAATCACGTATATCCCTAAACTACAGACTTCCCTCTCGACAGTTGTCCAAGAGCCAGAGTTTTGGTCACTCTGGGATGTTCAGCTTCTACATCAAAGGCAACGACTTGGAGACAGCCAAGAATTTCCTGAAGAAGTTGAAGGTGTTCACTCAAGCTACCAGCCTGGGTGGACCTGAGAGTCTTTGTGTACACCCGTAAGTATCACCTGCAAGTATGTGACCTTTTATCATTTGTAATCTCAGTAAAGAAAGATGATGTTATTTTACGTTTAATTTAGTGGCCCTCAAAAATTACCAGTATTTAATTTGGCGTGGTGTATTCTTGAGAGAGAGAGAGAGAGAGAGAGAGAGAGAGAGAGAGAGAGAGAGAGAGAGAAAATCAACCTCAAGAGTAGTCTGGTTAGTATCCATCCATCCATCCATCCAACCATCTGTTTATCAATACATTCATCCGCTTTCGTTTACCACAGTGCCTCTTTCTTTTCATCCATCCATCCATCCACTCACCCATCCACCTCTCCAACCATCTGTTTATCAATATATTCATGCACCTTCCTTCCTTGACCACAGTGCCACAATAACCCACCAACAACTACCCCTGGAGGAGAGGGAGCGCTATGGCATTACTGCTGGACTGATTCGTGTGTCGTGTGGCCTTGAGACTCCTGCCCACCTCACTGCAGACCTCGACCAGGCACTTCGAGCTGCTGTAAGTCTTATAATCCTTCTCCTCTTCCTTTAACTTTTTTCTTCTCCTTCTCCTCTTCTCTCTTTTTTCCTCTTCTCCTCCCTCTCCTCCTTTTCTACCTTTCTTCCTCTTCTCCTCCCTCTCCTCCTCTTCTACCTTTCTTTCTCTTCTTTCCCCTCTCCTCCTCTTCCTTTTCTCTCTTTTCTCCTACTGTAAGTCTTCTAATCCTCCTCCTTTTCCTTTCTCGTTTTTCTTCTCCTCCTCTTTTACCTTTGTTCCTCTTCTCCTCCCTCTCCTCCTCTTCTTTTCCTCTCCTTTCTCCTTCTTCTTCTCCTCTTCCTTTCTTCTTCTTTTCCTCCTGATCCTCCTCCTTTTCTCACTTTTTCCTTCTTCTCATCATTTTCCTCCTCTTTTTCTCCCTCTTCTCTTACTTCCTTTTTCCCCTTCTCCACTTCCATGCACCTTATTACTTCCACACCTCCTATTCTCTTCCTCTCTCTCCTCCCCCTTTCCTTTTTTTCACTTCCAACCACATGTCACCTATCCTATGCACATTTCATTCAGACTGTCAGCGGGAATCACATCAATCAGTTTTTATATCCGAAGAAGATTTAGGGCTTTATGCCTTTATCGACTCATGGTGCTGGCCATTAAGGCAGTCAGTCAGTCTGGTTACATCAACACATCTTCCCTCAGCCTATACAAGGTTGTAATCCTCGCTCTTACAGCCGGGTACCCACATACTGCTCGGTGAATAGTGACACAGGAGGCTGGGAAATTTGTCCAATAATTCCACTGACTCGGGAATCGAATCCGGGATCTTTTGTTTGCTAGGTGAACATGATATAACCATTATACCATCAGTACCCCCTTTTTATATCTCCATGAACAAATACCAACCTTTTACGAGTTAGAAAATTAATAAAAATGGGAAAATATAAGTATGATAATAATAAAAATAGGATAACATAGGTATGATAATAATAAAAATGGAATAGTATAAGTATGATGATACTAAAAATTAAATAATATATGATGATACTCCAAAAGGTGTTATGTGATGATGTGTTTACGTGGTGTTCCTTCCTTCCTTCCTGCAGGTGCCTTACTAATGAGCTCTAGCCAGGTGGGAGGATGGGTGTGCTGCCTCTACTCATTTTCCTCCACGTGATGTAAGGCTGGTGAGGCAAATAGAGAAGTAGTGGAGGAGGAGGAAGAGGTGGAGAAGGAGGATGTGGTGGAGAAGGAGGAAAAGGTGGATGATAAGGAGGTGAAAGGAGAGAAGGTTGAGGAAGAAGATGGGGTGGTGGAGGAAGAGGTTAAGGAAGAAGAGGTGGTGGTAAAGGAAGAAATGGAAGAGGAGACGAAGGAGGGGGTGGTGGAGGAAGAGGAAACGGAGGAGGAGGAGGTTATGGTGGAGGAAAAGGAAGAGATAAAGGAGATAGTATCCTGGCTATAGTGTTATTGTGTTGAAGTGAAAACGTTTTCATAATAAAATGTTCTCTTTTCGGTAATTAGGGAGACGAATGATTCCTCCAAACTATGATAGAATATCTCAATGTTTCGTATTGTAGGATCTGTTTGATGGCATGCTTTATAGGAATTTGTATCCCTTCACTCTTGTACCGTCAAGTGATATCCCCTTCAATATGGTACCTCAATGCAAGCATAATATTGTATTGTGAAATGTCATATAATTATTACTTTATGAATAAATAACTGTAGAAACAGTAAAAGTTGTTTCAAACCACGAGGAGACTAAAAAAAAAAAAAAATAGTATCAGTAATATGGTTAAAGTCTTGTAATGAATACTCTTCGATGTAAGAGTTAGGTTTACAGCCTAACGGTGATATTTATATTGCTACTGACGAACACTGTGCTATACATATACATTATTGTTGTATTATTGGTGAATGATGACTCGTGCACTAGACATCTGCAAAGTTGTTCAGATAATATAGTTAATAATCAATATAGATATTGTTATCGGAAAATTGCATTTCTTTTTGTTTCGTGTTTTACTTTTTTTCTTACCATCACAACTAACTCAAATCCTTACCCCCCCACCCCTTACAAGACGAATGACAAAGTGTAAAGAACAGCCTAACCGTGATTTGACTACCCCACCCCCCAGCCACACACACACACACACACACACACACACACAGCCTTGGCCAGAATATATTTACGTGACGAGACTCATATGGTTCAAGGGATAAACATTTACTGTACTTAGAGCGATTAAATTAACCCTGTAAAAATATAACAGAGGTTAGGCTATATACTGTATTCAAGTTACTGTAGTTAATTATAAGCAAAGGTAACAATCTGCAACTACAGTATTATACATTATAAATATGAATACATTTTTAGTCATCCAGCATGAGAATATAATATGCTGGTCCGTTAATTGCATTTCCAAGAGCAATTCTGTTTGATGGAAAACAGTTAGGCTACCCATTAATGTGAACAAATTATTCATTTTCTGTCATCACGGTTGATCACTGTCATGTAGGATATATCCAAAATCACAAAAAACACTTTCCACTAGCCATGCCTAATTTGTCTGCTCCCTTTGCATCAGTATATAGGGATGTGGGGCATATATGGACGTGATTTTGCTTTGAGTACCACCTATACTAAGTGTATGGTTGAATTAAATAATGATATATAAAAAAAAATAGGGAAAATTAGATTATTAGGGCATTTAGGCGTTCCAATAATATTTCTCTTCAATTGACAGTGTTGCCAGGTACAGGGAAATTTCTCTGTTTTAGGGTATTTTGAAGTCCACACAGGGAAATTATATAAATATTGTTCAAGAGTAAACAGGAAAACATCTCTCAAACGAAATACCAAGAAGACAGTCAATGTTCAAGAGTAAACAGGAAATTATTGAGGTTAAACAGGGAAATTCTAAAGGTGAAGTTAGGGAGATTTGGTCAAGCAGACATGACAAGTTGACAACACTGACAGTTGAGCGGGATGAACAGTGGGAGGTGTGGCGTGTGACGTGATTTTCTAATTATTCCGTGTTCATCGTCGCTTTATGCTTTACCTGTGTATATAACCGATCAGAGAGAAAGTGAGAGAGTATTCCCAAGGCGCATCATAAAGTAAATAGCTGTGAAGTTAATTAATCTTGATGGTGAGAAGCTATTTAATGATGACAGCTAGTTTGATATCGGAAAGCAATGGTGGAAAGAATAATGAAAAAGTGTTGTCGTGCAATAAGTGGTGTACTGTCCATTAAAAGCTGGAAATAGGTAGTGTGTGTGTTATAATTTTTTTCATCTATTTTTTTTAACAAATTATTTATTTGTTTTTGCACATGCGTGCGTATTCAGTACGTGGTGCTTTGTGATGAAACTCGTGGTGATTGTACACTCGAGCTCGTAAATTTGCGACCACGTACTTAGATGTTTATGCCATTTGAGCTGGTAACATTTATTTGGGGAGGAATCAAAGTAGGTGGGACATACAGTAGTAGAGCGACATGATACAATCTTTCACCTACAATAAACACTTTCCCCACACAGTGTTACCAGCTCAGATGACATAAACATGTGGGGGCGTGGTCGCGAATTTACGACCTTAGGTGTACACAAGCAATGCTTCGAATAGCCTGATCGTGTATTAAACGAGCTAAAGCAAAATTGGAACAGGATAAGCGTACGTTGTAATTGGTTCACTAGTATATATGTCAAATGATTCGAAACTTCAACAAGACCTGGATACAAATTTTGGCTTGTGTTTGTACAGTTGCAAGTACAATTGCAAGTCATCTCCCTTGATAGGATTGGTAGGTGAAACGAGTACCGTAGGTAACACCTATAGAAAGTAAGGTAACTGTGGTAACCTGGATGATGCAGGGACCTTGTATCTCGGGGTAGTGGGTAACTAACTCAATACAGCTCGATGGCTGATGTGAGGGGAGATGAGCACCGTGGCAAACCGCTGTTAGATGTAGCTCCGTCACTTTGATTTACACTTAGGAACAGAGTAGTACCGTACCTTTGTATACGAGCAGTGGATCTATTCTGGAATCATAATATCGCCCCAAAAGGAAGATCCCCATGAGGACGAGAAGGTGGCTGCTGTGAGGAAACGTCTGCTGGGATCCAGTAAGGTCAGTTGAGCAAAAAGTTGGTGTGTTCATGTTGTGTGGTGTTACGCTTCTGTTTTTCACCAGAAACTTTTGTTTGCGTCGTGAAGCGGTGACGAAGGTTACAAATTCGTGAGTGTTTATTATCCGGTAATTCCGGTTAGTAGTGGTGTTGCTCTTGGAGAAAACATAGATGTGAATTAAGATTTCACTGTATTCACACCACTTATCCTACAGACACCCTCTCCTCCTTTTATTTTTGCTGGGTATTATCCTTTGGCAAATTTCACTCCCCCCTCCTATTGTGTTCGAGGCCCTATTTTACACATTCTATTTTGCCCTCCGCCCATCTAATGCCCCTATTATAAGTTTTATTTATTCTTGAAATACTTACACTCATACTCTCTCTTTCGTCTTAAATTGTTTTATTTTTTCCTTATTCTCCCCGACAGTGTAATTCTTGAAAGAAACTTTACACTTAATGAGGACCCGAGGTACAGAGGAGGGCTTTGTTGCTCATTTCTTTGTGGCGCATTCTTTATTCCTGATTTCATTTATGATGGTAATAATTAAAAAAGAAAAGAAAAAAAAAACTGGTAACACCAGTTCATGATCAGATGCCATTGACAGCAGTAGATTGAACTCCCTATAGGCTTAACTATAACCTAGCCTACTCGGAGTGTGAAAGAAATTGGTAGATTTTTACAGCTGATTATTTCCCTGTCTTCGTTATCGTATCGTTCCTGTTGAAACGTGCTTGCATTCAGTGGATATAAATCTATACTATGTTACTTTCCTTGGTTATCCTAATCGGTAAATGTAATGCATGATCACTAACTCATACATAAACAATTACCAAAGTACCTACTGAGAGAACGGGAATCACGTCCAAGACACACACATACACCCTCATTTACAGTAGGAGGACTCGGTCATAGAGGCCACTAAACAGCAGGAGTACAATTAGGGGTAAAATTAGGGCTAAGCATCACCCTCAATCACCCAGGCCGGAAGCAACACCAACATTAGCTTTGTTTGACCCATTAGCCAGACTGTGCACTTTTACAATTCTTTTCGAGAGGGGAAAAACGCCCTTCATACTTTTATTCTTTTTTCTTTTGTTTTTTCTTGTTCGTTTTTTACGGTGAGACAGCAGCTGCATTAGTGAGTGTGTGGGGTTAGGAGTAAGGCAGGCACCGTAATTGTTTAACTACGGTATAATTGTGTACTTATCCATGTATGTACGGTATTCATTTACAGTACGGTATTTGTAGTGCAGAGTAAACCGTGTAATAATTTCTCTACCTGTAATTATGATGAGATGTATAATTATGATATCAAGATTTCTAAGTGTACCGTACTATCTGTTTTCTATCCATTAATCCATCATTATTGGCCTAATCTCATTCTTCTGTACTTCCACCCTGTAAGTTTAAGCCAAATATATAATTCATTCCTACCTCCATCTAACAATCCCTGTATACAGTTCATCCCTCCTTCCATCCATCCTTCAGTTAATCCATCTGTATAGCCATTCAAGCCATGTAGCCATCTGTCTAGTCTCCTCCTCCATCCCCCCTTCATGGACCTGCACTCCCCCTTCCCTCTGGTGCCTCTCCAAATCTTGTCAACATTCCGTGTGATGTGTGATGATAATGATGTTGGTGTAGCACTTAACCTCACCTGCACCAGTTAACATCAAACACACACACATGCACACACACACAAAAAAAAGGTGAACTCTCCCTCATTTACCCTCTCTGAAAAAAACTGTATTGGAGGTGACCCTTGATGCTGGTGCCAGGGATAGCTCATTCTTGCTCCGAATATCTGCTCTATATAGCCTACCTAGCACATTTACGGTTGAATTCCCTGTTGTCTGAAATGGCTGTTTAAACTCTGCCGCTCAAAGCACTGCCATCGGAGGGGAGGGGGAGTGGGGTTTACCGGAATGTGCTGTATGGTGTTCGTACAGTGTGGTAGTATATAACATTTTTTCTACAGGCTCACATTGGGTTCACTCAAAACGTTATACATTGAGAGAGAGAGAGAGAGAGAGAGAGAGAGAGAGAGAGAGAGAGAGAGAGAGAGAGAGAGAGAGCTTTGGGATCAACGCTTTAGGTAACATTATATTCACTCGGAATTTATTCATTTTTAGTTTGCGAAAATATAGTGATGATAGTTTCTATGGGACATGAAAAGCTATGTGGAATTTGTAGAAGTTAAGGTATAGCCTAATATTAAAGTCATCACCCGTTAGGTAGACTTTTGTTGGTGAATTGGATGGGTACTGATTCCTCCAAATTATGTAAGGAAACAGACTACTAAAGAGGTATCTGTTTAGTGGCATAGTTTGGAGGTATCAGTGATCCACCAAGTTATCGACGAGAGAGAGAGAGAGAGAGAGAGAGAGAGAGAGAGAGAGAGAGAGAGAGCATGGATTAAAAATATTCTTAGGGGAGCATGACTCACTTTTCAAGTCCTTATCTTTAAAATAACAACTCAGTCAACCATTAGATATTATTACCAGTCAGTCCGAGGTGTATTAATTATTATGTTGTAACTAGTGTGATAAACTAATTCATCTCTCTCTCTCTCTCTCTCTCTCTCTCTCTCTCTCTCTCTCTCTCTCTCAATGTGATTTAGTGCTATGTGGCATTAGTAGTATAGCTGATACTCGTGTAACTCTCTCTCTCTCTCTCTCTCTCTCTCATTTCAGCCACAATCCTCTGCCCTCTTTCCCAGGCCAAACTCTCATCCCCAACCTCGTATAGCCTCTTCCCTCCTCCACTACTCAGCCCACACACACACACACCAGAGGGACTATTAGGGTGAGTGTGCCATGATCCTGCTCATATCACACTCTCACTGGAGGGTTGTGGCTGCTGGCTGCGACCCCTCTTCTCCTTCCCTGCTCATATAGCCTAGCCTACCTTACTTGCCTTCTTTCTCTCTCTCTCTCTCTCTCTCTCCACATAAGTTCACCTTTTCTTTCGTTTCCTACCGTGGCCACATTCCTTACTCATTGACACAATGGACGGTAGGCAGGTACAGGTACAATTATCTTCCCATCTCACAAGTATTCCTCTCTTAGCATACTCACAAACGTTATAGAGAGACATTCATTCGTCTACAGTTCTGGCTGGTGAGTGTTGCTGTGCCATCTCTCATTCTTTCTGGGTTACTGATACGGACTGTTTTGACGACGGAATTCGGAACTAGAACGTAAAAGACCAAAATTTAAAACAGCTGGTCCCGAGAGAGAGAGAGAGAGAGAGAGAGAGAGAGAGAGAGAGAGGAAAGGGAGTGAATGAGTTATGTAACATCCCAAAATGTTAGCGACTATACCCTTATTGCAGTAGAAACGATTGGCTACTCTCTTCCTATCGGCTCAACAAACACACCGTCTCTGCTCACCAACAACAGTCCAACCCCCTTCCCCACCCACGAACTCGCCAACACTGTGTAGCCTACTGTACCGTATGAAGGGACGTGGTTGGGTGAGGCAGACCGACTCCCTCAGCTCCCTCTCTCTCTCTCTCTCTCCCTCTCTCTCTCTCCCTTGTTTGGTCTCTAAGATAGTGTTGACTCCGGGGTCTTTGTTCACTGCACCACTCATCCTCGTTGCTGTTTGGCTCTTTTGAAATGCAATTAGGAAGGGATATATTTATGTAATTTGTTTACTTTGCTCTCTCTCTCTCTCTCTAAAATTCAAGGTAAGGTGTCACATCGTATAGAATCCCCGTCACCACATCAACAACACAATCTAGCCAATCACGTCAACATTTCCATTCCACACCTCAGCACAATAACCTCTTCATTCCTTCACCAACAACACCACCACCACTAGAGTAACTGAGTAAGTAGGAGTCTCACCCTGTGGTCCAGGATCAGTGTAGTATTTTCCAGTCCGCCGTTCATGGCATGGAAAACATCACCACTACACATATCCTACAAAAATACGTACTTGTGTGGGTGTGTGCTATGTATTGATCTGGATAACTCGTCAGTAGCTCCTGGGAATCCTATAATGAAGTATTGAGGGTCGAGTTCCAGCAAGTCTAGCCTACCGTGGATATATTATTACTTCCACCACCACCAGCCTTCCATTCCCAGCATCCATTCTAAACTTGCCAACCAACTTTTACTCTTCCTATACAGTAACTCTCCACGTAGCCTAGCCTAGTCGGTCCTTCGCTCAATACTCTCCATCCAACTTTCTTCCATTCTTAGTTCTCCGAGACATCTTTTATATTGTACTGTGCTGCTCTTCATTCTTCACTCCAGACCTTGCTCTCAGATCCCCAGCTTCCATTCCTAACTCTTTTCTCCTCGCTCTTAACTCTACAACCACTTTTTATTTCGGAACATATGATATTTTTTTATTTTACATATCCAGTTTTAACTTTTAACTCCCTAGGTAGCCACAATTTTAAAGAAAAGTTTCATCGTGTATCTTTCACTCTTATACATACACCTCTCACTCTCAGACATACACCTTTCATTCTCTTACATATACATTCTACACTCTCAGACATATATACATCCTACACTCTCAGACATATATACATCCTACACTCTCAGACATATATACATCCTACACTCTCAGACATACACCTTTCACTCTCAGACATATATACATCCAACACTCTCAGACATATATACACCCTACTGTACAGTCTCTGACATATTCTATAGGTACCATTCACTCTCAGATCTGGAGTACTGTACTTGCTCACTTCCATTTCTAACTCCCCCATCCTCCGCTCTCACTCTTGCTTCTCCCAGAGCTGTGACGTCTCTCTCTCTCTCTCTCTCTCTCTCCGTCAGTCCTAGGGAACAATTATCATACATATTGGACGAGGGGAGACTGAAATAATTTGCATTTATATGGCGCCTGTGGGATTCAGTTTAAGGTCACACTGAGTTATTAGAGTGTGTGTGAGTGTGTGAGTGTATGTGTAGTACCTGACTGGCATGCGTGTGAAGATAGTGTTAAAGTGTAATTATACCATAATTTGCTCACGTTCTCTGCTTGCCTTAATGTCCGTCTCGGTGATAATAAAGCCGTAATGTGGTACTTCTTGCATTATACACTTCATTAACATACAGTATACATGACGGGATGAGTCAAGAGTAAACGCTGTAATTAACAACATTTACTACTGCACTAGCCTACATTGCTAAAAAATTAGGTTGAGGTGTATTGTACAGTTGAGCAAGTAGAAAGTGCAAGAAAAATTTGTCTGTATATTTCAACATCTGGTAGTTCTTTGTAGTATAATCCCTCGTATACTTATGAATGAATAACTGAAAATTCAAAGCCAATGTAAGGTGGAACGTGATTGGCTGAACTTTGAGTGGTAGTGAAGATGTGGCCATATACATTCATATTTTTCTTGCACTTCCTACTTGCTCAACTGTACACTGTGCCAAAGTAACAATCAGATACAGCAACTACTTTGTAAGATAATTGCAAAAAACGATGATTCACGGGCCTTGAAACCCATAGTAGTATAGACACGAGCACTAATAAGTATATAGCTTTGGTTGAAGTTCTGAACAGTCCAATACACGAAAGAAGTAATTGCAATGGAGATCGTATTGTGCATTTATTTACTGTCTCTAGGTATTCAAAGCACACCTGGATACTTACTAGTGCTAATGACTGTACCTACTTCACCTATACCTCATAATCACAATTTCTATTTTAGGTCTATTTTGTGAAGCCTCAGACTGGTTTATTTTGCTGACTCAGAATATTTCTCACTATGAAGGGCTCCGAATCAATTACCATACGCTTTGGATGGGGATTGTACACTCGTGATACGTAATCCCTGACCAGAGACGAACGGCAGGCACAACACATAGGCTACTCTGCATTCGAACTCAGCATCTATATGTGTACTGGGTGGGGAAATGAGCAATACCAGGCGATTCGAAGCTTTCTGTTCCTCACACTCTGGTCAGAAATTATGTATCACGAGTGTACTTTACCCTACCTCGCCACCAAAAAATTAAGTCAAAAATAGTTGTGTAAAATGACCTCAATGATAATATATTTTCCACACTGATTCACAAAACTATAAATTGAGTGAGGTTTTATATTTATTATTAACCTTTTTGGCCCTGTGACGCATTTTGACTAATTCTAGACATTGTTATAAGGCTTCATCACAAATAGGAAGCCTCCCGAAATAAAAGAGATATAATTTATGTGTAAATAATCTTTTACGTTGAAAATAAAGTGTGAGCAAACAAAAATGCTGAAGCCATTCATATGTATAATAGTTAAGCATTAAATTATTTTTGTTTTCTATGAATAGTAGAGAAGAAAATGTCAAATATTTAGGGATAACAAAACATTAATAATTTTTTTCTTTTGCATTCTTATACACAGTTTCACATATGCCGAACTATCTGTTTAGTTGGATACTTTACATCTTTCATGCATAAGTAAACAAGGACAATATCACACATTCCTGAAAAAGGTCAACTCAAGCAGTGAGAATATAAGTCAGGAATATAAGAAAAATAGATTGATAACTCTATGTCTGTTTTGTGTGTGTATGTGTGTGTGTGTGTGTGTGTGTGGTCAGGGCAGCCTTCACCACTATCTGGATGACCACCAGTCCTTGCCCGACAACCACACCTCTCAGAAGGCCCACCAGCCGCACCCAGTCAACACACCCTGCTAACATCACGACCCAATCACTACCAAGGTTATTACACACACACACCACGATACCATCACTACAAAGGTTACCACACACACAAACACAAACACACCACGACCCCATCACTACAAAGGTTACCACACACACAACACACACACACACACACACACACACACCACGACCCCATCACTACAAAGGTTACCACACACACACCACCACCCAATTCACTTACCAAGGTTATTACACATACACACACACACACCACGACCCCATCACTACCAAGGTTATTTATCACACACAACCACGACCCCATCACTACCAAGGTTACCACACACACACCACGACCCCGTCACTTACAAAGGTTACCACACAAACACACACAAACACAAGTGAATTAATACCACAGATGTGTGCAGTCACGTTCCCTGTGACTGTGTTACCTAACTTAGTAACCTGAGGAATAGAAATGGTTACGTAAATTACATTATAAGCTACTGTAGTGGTCATTGGTTTTTATATATACCTCTTCTTGTCATTAATGGGGAGGTGTTACAGTTTGGCCACAGGAATTCCTACACAATGCAGGCTATTATGGAAAGAGAGGTCATTATTAGAACATTATTCTGGAAGTACTGTAATGAAAGGTCTACCAAGTAGTGATTCGGTGATTGGCAAAACAACAAATCTGATAATAATAGTGTTGTTGTATTGCAGTTGTATTTTTGTTGAAAACCCTCAAAAACAACAATGTGTGTACGAATTCCTGTGGCCAATTGTGTTGGTAAATCTGGGAGCAATTGATTTTTCCCCCAAACTATTCCAAGCAACAAGACACCATTATTTTTAGTAAATCCGATCCTGTTTTCCTAGCATACTTAGGAGGAATCAAGGAGTTCCAATGTACCAAACTTATCTCCTTACTACTCTCGTTACTCCCGTGCATGATGCCACAGTTAACGACAATAGAATATACGCCATCATTATCTTACAACTGTATCGATCAGGACCATAATGAGATTATATTATGAGATTATTATGAGACTGAAAGATAACACAGGCAATCATAGGACACTCATTATTATTATTCTCTCTCTCTCTCTCTTCTCTCTCTCTCTCTCTCTCTCTCTCCTCTCTCTCTCTCTCTCTCTCTCTCTCTCTCTCTCTCTCTCTCTCTCCTCTCTCTCTCTCTCTCTCTCTCTCTCTTCTCTCTCTCTCTTCTCTCTCTCTCTCTCTCTCTCTCTCTCTAAGTAGCTTATCATACACTTAAAGATAACTGCAAACTTTTCATAAGATATTAGACTCCTTATCATACAGTAGATGAATCAAGTGATGTTGCATGTGTTGTCAAATTATCAGTGTATCTTTGATGAAACAGTAATAATGATGTATGAGTGTAAGAGCCGTGTGGTGTGGTGCCAAGTTGATCTTTTCATTACAGTGGCGCCAATAATTAAGATTTTTAGTGTATCCTATATCCAGCTGACGATAGATCGATTTAACTCCCCAACTATTTAATTATGGGATGAAGACCAAGAGGAAAATACCCGACCATTTCCCAGTATCCACACAGTTATAATGGTCATTCTCAGTATCCATACAGTAATAATGGTCAATTCCCAGTACCCACACAGTAATATTGGTCATTTCCCAGTACCCACACAGTAATTATTGGTCATTCCCAGTATCCACACAGTAATATTGGTCATTCCAGTATCCACACAGTAATTGGTCATTCCCAGTACCACACAGTAATATTGGTCATTCCCAGTATCCACACAGTAATATTGGTCATACCCAGTACCCACACAGTAATATTGGTCATTGCCAGTACCCACACAGTTATATTGGTTATTCCCAGTACCCACACAGTAATAATAGTCCATTCCCAGTAACCCACACAGTAATAATGGTCATTCTCCAGTACCCACACAGTAATAATAGTCATTCCCAGTACCCACACAGTAATATTGGTCATTCCCCAGTACCCAACACAGTAATAATAGTCATTCCCAGTACAGTACCCACACAGTAATATTGGTCATTCTCAATACCCACAACAGTAATAATGGTCAGGCTCACACCTTACAGATGATGCAGTACAGACCTTATCATATGTGTTGTTGCTTTTACACACACACACACAGACACACACACACACACACACACACACACACACATATATATAAAAAAATATATATGTGTACTTTTGTTTTATGTATATATACTCCTTAGTGTTGTTGAGATTATCTGAGTGTTCAAGGTTAGACTTCTTGTTTACACCCACAGTGCTTTGGTCTTCATGAATAATAATTGTGCCACAAAATAAGAGAGAGAGAGAGAGAGAGAGAGAAGAGAGAGAGAGAGAGAGAGAGAGAGAGAGAATTTGTTTAGTCCAATCACTCTTAATCTAATTACGTCTGACGACCTTGTGAGTGTCCCTGACTGGACACACACACACACACACACGCCACACGCACACAAACGCTCTCATGCACACGCACACGCACCTCTCTCTCTCTCTCTCTCTCTCTCCTCTCTCTCTCTCGTCTCTCTCTCTCTCTCTCTCTCTCTCTCTCTCTCTCCTCTCTCTCTCTCTCTCTCTCTCTCTCTCTCTCTCTCTCTCTCTCTTGTTGATCTAATAGTAAGCTAACAGGGAACACAGTTTGTAAAGCTTTAGTGGTCTGTGATAAATTCGACATATTAAGGGCTGCTAATTTCCCCACACTGTGACACAAATCAACCCCAGTACAGTGGTAACCCGGGTTGTGACAAAGTTTGAAGGATTCAGTAACAACAAGTTTGCTGACACCATCGCATACAGGTTCCTCATTTATACTCTACAGTATAGTGAAAATCATCATTATTATCATAATCATTATCATTATCATCACCGTCTTCTTTTATTACAAGTATTATGTTTAGCAATTATTATTCTAGTGCAATACGAATGAAGTTTTTTTCAATCACTTGCCGTCCCTGTCTGTTATTTGTTTACTTCATCCTGGGAGTGAGAGCTTTCTGATATCATTAAGTCCATTGGTATCTCTGTCTTATCTGCAGGCTCTGAAGCTGTGACTTTTTATACAGTTTTCTTGTATCTTGTATCCATTGATATCTTTGTCTTGTCTTTTATCTATACAATCTCTGAAGCTTTGATTTTATATACAGTTGTGTTTTACGTGTTTATTATCAACGAAAAAATCCGTAATTATGTGTATCATCATTTCGTTCAAGTTCAAGGAGGTGTATATTCACTTCTTTAAGGGGACATACTTTTGTTGGTATATTGGAGACCTACTGATTCCTCCAACCTAGGCCTGGAAACATATCCCCTATTAGTAACATTAAGGTGGTCTGTTTCCTGGTATAGTTTGGAGGGATCAGTAGACCTCCAATTTGACAACCAGAGAATCTCCCCTTAACTTTAACGAATCAAGGACCAACATTGAGAGGTGGTGAAGCAGCCATGGGGAACATATCACAACATTGGACCCATGCAGCCTATACACCCTGAAGGCCATCATCATTAATATTCTACTACTAAAATTCATGACAACGCTCAGTATCATAAAGTCCAAGTCACTGATGAGTCGCATGTTTGCTGTTTATATTGAGTTACTGTTTATAGTTTATTATTTGTGAGTTACCAGGGAGGAATGGGTACAAACTACATGCATAACTGATGGGACAATAATTAAGGGTATAAAATAACAGTGAAATATTTGGTGAAGATAAATTAGACTCACATCATGCAGTTAATGGACCCTGTGATGTAGTCAGAAAATTGGAAGAAATGAGTCCTTCAAATATTGCCACGAAACACCACCTATATGGAAGAAGCTTGTTTGGTGGCATAGTCGGGAGGAATCAGAATCCTCCAATTCTCATACACGATCATAGAGTCCTTACGGAGGGAGTACAGTGTTGGTAAATCTTGATAAAATTATTTCTCCAAAACTATTCCAAGCAACAGGGGTCACCAATATTTTTAGTTCACCTGGTCCCGTTTATTTCACCTGGTCCCGTTTCCTGGCACACTTTGGAGGAATCAAGAGGCTCTACTGTACCAAAATTGTATTACCCTTCCCTGGGATATTGAGTGATGTAGGCTGGAAAACACGTAGATGCAGCAGTTCAGTCAATGTGGGTTCGAGTCTCAGCACTGTCAACAATAATGTACTGGTATTCCTAATAATACATGTAAATTATATATACTCTATGTTTATTAAGAAGGGAGCATCTTTACAGAACATTTTACAGTTAGTTTTATATAGTATTCCTTCATGTATTATCTGCCATTGATTTGTCCTTATCTTCTGAAACACTCACTCTGCATTATTTCTATTCTCACAATAATAGTTAAAGTAATAATCGAACGAGTTACGTTTGAAATAGCATAGGTGAGATAAGAATCTGTATGTGATTTCTTCCACGTGACCTTAGAATGAAAATGAGACGAGTTTAATGAGGCTCTCTTAGATTAAGTAAGGGGAGAGTCTTTTGTTAGTGAATTGGAAGGTCAATGATTCCTCCAAACTATGCCACGAAACAGAATGATCCCTATTTGCACCATTGAGGATATCTGCTTTCAGGTATAGTTAGGAGGAATCAGTAGCCATCCAATTTGCCAACAAGAAAATCTCCCCTTATTTAATTAACAGTCAGACAAGTTCTATTAATCTTACTAGTAACGTTGGTTGTTGGCAATGCATAAATAACAAGCAATAGACGGACTGTGTAAAATTATATCCTCTGTTTGTGGGCAATGCATAAATAAGCTAAACTGACTGTGTAAAATTACGTTCTCTGAGACCCTCTTGTCTATGTATACACGCAGATGTCAAGGAGGTTGGCTGAGGACCTTGGCTATATGAAGAATGACTCTGGGTTCTTCTCCAAGGCGGTGCACGAGGGGGTCAGTTCGTCCAAGTGGAGTCACAGGGCCCTCGTACCTCCCGTGGTCACCTCTACTCTGTTTGACTTGAGCTCAGACGAGGTGAGAGTGTCAACTGTATAAAAACAACAACAAAAACGCAGTCGCCTCTTCTGCCGAGGCATGAGCAGCAGAATCTTTACTTGCCCGTGATCTGATGCTCCAGAAAAGTATATGTTAATTTGCCCATTGGTTATTGTAACTTTGGATGGTGAGTGTGTTTGGTTGGTGACTTTCCTATGTAAAGATTTTCAAGAAGCGCTTATTGAGGCGACAGCACTTTTGTTGGAGGATGTACCGGTACTGTACATTCTGTGGCAGAGGAAGGATGAGGAGGAGGAAAACAAAAAGATATAAAGGCATGTCAATTGTAACTAGGGTAAGAGAAAAAAATGAAAGAAAAGCAGGAGGAGGAGAAGGAAGAGGAGGAGGAGGAGGAAGAGAAGAAGGAGGAGGAATGGAAACAAGAGGGGAAGGGGGAAGAATAGAAGAAGGAGAAATGGAAGCAGGAGGGGAAGGAGGAGATGGTGGAGGAGAAGGAGGAGTAGGTAGTGGTGGTGGAGATGAAAGTGGTTGGTGGTGGTCATAGTAGTGAATGAGGGGAAGCGGAATTAAAAGGAGGAAGGAGATGGAGGATTAAGATGGAAATGAAGTTGAAGATAAACAGTGCGACGAAGAGGAGGGAGAAGATGAGGGGAGGATGAAGATGAGGAGAAGAAGAATATAATTAGAGAGAGAGAGAGAGAGAGAGAGAGAGAGAGAGAGAGAGAGAGAGAGAGAGAGAGAGAGAGAGAACAACCTTGCCTTTAGCTCTCACTTATTACCTTAGAATATTAACGTGTGCACCATCAGGGCAACACAATCCCCTCTGTCATGTGAGTGTAATCCTTGGAATAAAAAAACATAGCTTATGTTAATATTCACAGTGATGTTTGTAGAATGGCTTAAATGGGAACACTAAATTGATATCATTCCCTTTCCTTTGCATTTTCTAAACACTATGATATGCAAGAGAAACGGATTATATATTTTCACTATAATAGGGTAGATTTAAATTGATACTTAATATGTAATAACATGTGAAATAGAGCATGACGATTAATGTGTATAAAGGTATTATTATTGGCCACAGCAATTCGTACACACGTTGTTGTTTTCGAGGGTTTACAACATACAGAAAATATAACACTATATACGTAACTACAAAACAACATTCAATATTAGGTTTGTTATTTTGCATTCACTGAGTCGCTTGGTAAATCATTCATTGCAGTACTTCCAGAATAAATGACCTCTATTTCCATATGTAGCCAGTGTAAGAATTTCTGTGGTCAACTGTACTTGTAGTCTAATACTCGTCATCAAACTTGTCTCTTGTGATTACCTAATAAGGCTTATGCAAATCTTGGCTGCCTCTCTCGTAGGTAAACACACAATACTACATTAGAACTCTTAAAGGAGATAGTACATGTGTGCTAGTCAATCTGGAGCCAGTGATTCCTTCAAACTATTCCAGGCAACAGGATACCATTAATATTATTCATCTGGTCCTGTTTCCTGACATACATTACATTGGAGTATTCGAGTCACTCTGATGTATACGAAAAGTGAATTGCCCGACTTAAAGCCTTTCTTAGTTTAATGTGTGCATCGCAAAACAACATACCGGAAATCATAGTGCAATAATTCCCAACTGACCAGAATCATTTACCTTCTTTATCTCCCCAGGATTACTTTTACAGTCGCATTAAGAACCCGACAAGAAGCTGTTTACAAGAGGCTCTGGCTGCCACGGAAAATGCAAAGTTTGGTAAGTAAAGTTGTTGTTGTCGTCGAATCTGTACATAATTATTATTTTGTGCTAAAATGATATATAAGATTTTAAATATTTTCTTACGCTGTTTGTATTTACTTAATAATTCGTGCAATGCCAGGAATAAATTAATGTTTGAACAGTGAAGATTAATGATATACAAAACCTCACAATTATCACGATGAATTTCTTTTAGGTTATTTAATTATTGTCGTCTTTGGATAAGATGAATTACAAGTGTTTTCCAACACATTTATAGAGATATTTTCGTTTTAATGTTTATCAGTATACTTAGACGGGTTACCAAGAATAGGTACGATAAATACCTCATGTGCTAAAACGTACTGTATACACCTCAACCTCTATATATAGCCCCTGGGTAGTACAGTGGTAACGCGTTGGCCTCGCATCCGTGAGGTCGGCAGATCGAGCCTCGCCCAGGTCCGAGAGTTTAAAACTGTTTACTGGGGGGTTACTGCCATGGATGGGGACCATGGTGGGGAGTTGGGCTTGCCTGGCTGACGTTCGGGAGAGTATCTCATCAGAGATAGTGCCAGAACTGAAACCCTGTAACTTTAACTTTGCAACTTTATATACGTGACTGTCAGGTGTGGTAGTGAGTTCAGGTCAGGCAGCATCGAGCCTTGTTGTACACCTGCTGAAGACTGGGGATCACATCGTGGCTATGGATGATATATGCGCTGGCACCAATACCGTCTTCAGAGTTATTGCACAAAGGTGAGAAAAGGCTATTATTGTGCCACACACACACACACACACACATATTCATTGTCCAGTACACACACATACACATATTCATTGTTCAGTACACACACACACATTCACTGCAGTGCACACACACACACACTCATTTACACATATGCAAACACACACAGCTACACACATACTCCCCTTTAAAGCAGATTTCCAAATATTAAATATTAAAAATATTAAACTAAGAATGAAAGAGAAAATGTGCGCCTATTTGCAGAGTTTTACATGCCATCAGTCGTAGTGCTTTATATATATTTACAAACAACAAACACATCCTCAGTTGACTACTAGGTACAAGGAGAATAATGAGAACAGGCAACTAACTCTTTCGATGAGAGTCAAAACAAATTAAAAGGAATGGCTGTCGTGTGAATGACAAGCATACTAAAATACATATATTATACACTGTACACATCCTTTATTCGACTTTATTTTACATGAGGTGTGATTGCCATTTGAGAGAGTCTCATAATGGGATTGAACAAGCAGATTCTCTTGGATATTGTAGTTTGCTAACCTTTTGTGTGTGTGTGTGTGTGTGTGTGTGTGTGTGAATATGTGTACTTATATTTTCAGAATGGGAATAGAGATAGACTTCGTGGACATGCGGGACCTCAGCTACGTCAGGAAGTTGCTCAAGTCTAACACAAAGCTGGTGTGGATTGAGAGTCCATCCAACCCCACCATGAAAGTGATCGACATACGAGCCTTGGCCGATATGGTGAAGCAACACGAGGGGATTCTGCTGGCCATCGACAACACCTTCATGTCACCGTACTTCCAGCGACCCCTTGACCTCGGTGCTGATATTGTGATGCATTCCATGTCCAAGTATATCAATGGTCACTCGGATGTTGTCATGGGAGGCGTCGTGACTAACAGGTTTAATACCGGCAATATTTTGTACAGAATATTCATGGACGTTAATGTATTGTTGTTGTTATTATTATTATTATTATTATTTTTTTTTTTTTTTTTTTTTATTATTATTATTATTATTATTATTATTATTATTATTATTATTATTATTGTTATTATTATTTATTTGTATTTAATTTTTTTACTATAGTTATTTCTTTAAGATTATTGAAATATGGTTTTAGGTAACTTGAACATTGATTGGCTCTCGTTAATTGAATCAGATACCACTAGGATACGGCCAGCACAACCTTACATAAGTCTGAATGATAATCCTTCATTATTCAGTTTTCCTGGTTCACACTGTCATAATAGTTCTGCTCTTACCCTGTACCGATACGTATATATTCTACCTGTTTGCATTTATTAATTAATTTATTTCACTCTTCCCTAATTTTCCTCAACAGGGAAGATGTATACAACCGACTTGACTCTCTTTTCACAACACTGGGTCCTGTACCGTCCGCCTTCGACTGCTATCTGGTGCTGAGGTCACTGAAAACTTTACCAGTGAGGATGGAACAACACATGATGACTGGACTGGAGGTGGCCAGGTTCTTGGAGGGTCACCCATGTGTTGAGAAGGTCCTCCACCCTGGCCTTCCCTCACACCCACAACACCAGGTAGGGACAAACTTAACATTGCCAGTTTAGCGAGTTTATCTATAAGACTGATGTAGATTTTATTATTTGTGAGTACTTTAGAGAGCATAAGAACTGGTGCTGATTGTTTCTATGTGTAGTTTTCTGATATCTGAGTATTCTTTTCTGTGTAGTTTTCTGATATGTGTGAATAATTTATAGAGCATATGAACTGGTGCTGATAAAATCTGTGTATGACTCCCATCACTAGGCGTTCTTACAGATATCGGATTTTTACGCTACAGTATTGACCTTGGAAATATCAGTTAAAATGGCAACACAACTGCTGCAAAACCAATCCCCCACACGTATAATTTGAAGGAATTAGTGGCACTTCCATGTGACCCTGTGAAAGAATACCTCAAAGAGTCTGAAGCAATCAACAATGTTCAGCCAGTGTGATGTAGTCGAGTTGCACTTTTGTCACTGACGCATCCCTTTAGATATACAAGAACATTCACGGTGTTGACAATAGGGTTCATGGTACAAGTACGATGGCTCTGTTGTTCGTCTATAGGGTCATCGTACCCTCATAGTACCACGCCATCGTCAACACCATGAACTTTCTTGAATATGGACCATATATGCAGTCACGTATCCTCGTAGGGGGGTATTGCCTGCATTAGTGATGTAAGCAATACTTTAAAGGTTTTGGCGCACCTTTGGCCCCAGCCACTAGCTTTTAGTTCTTCAACTGTCCCTCTTTTCTTTCTATTTCCTTCCTGCTTGCTGTCTCACCTCTCTATCACCTTTTTCTGGCGCTATATGACCTCGCTGTTACGGCGCCTAATATCAATCAATAAATCAATCAATCACGTATGTCCCTAAACTACAGACTTCCCTCTCGACAGTTGTCCAAGAGCCAGAGTTTTGGTCACTCTGGGATGTTCAGCTTCTACATCAAAGGCAACGACTTGGAGACAGCCAAGAATTTCCTGAAGAAGTTGAAGGTGTTCACTCAAGCTACCAGCCTGGGTGGACCTGAGAGTCTTTGTGTACACCCGTAAGTATCACCTGCAAGTATGTGACCTTTTATCATTTTTAATCTCAGTAAAGAAAGATGATGTTATTTTACGTTTAATTTAGTGGCCCTCAAAAATTACCAGTATTTAATTTGGCGTGGTGTATTCTTGAGAGAGAGAGAGAGAGAGAGAGAGAGAGAGAGAGAGAGAGAGAGAGAAAATCAACCTCAAGAGTAGCCTGGTTAGTATCCATCCATCCATCCATCCAACCATCTGTTTATCAATACATTCATCCGCTTTCGTTTACCACAGTGCCTCTTTCTTTTCATCCATCCATCCATCCACTCACCCATCCACCTCTCCAACCATCTGTTTATCAATATATTCATGCACCTTCCTTCCTTGACCACAGTGCCACAATAACCCACCAACAACTACCCCTGGAGGAGAGGGAGCGCTATGGCATTACTGCTGGACTGATTCGTGTGTCGTGTGGCCTTGAGACTCCTGCACACCTCACTGCAGACCTCGACCAGGCACTTCGAGCTGCTGTAAGTCTTATAATCCTTCTCCTCTTCCTTTAACTTTTTTCTTCTCCTTCTCCTCTTCTCTCTTTTTTCCTCTTCTCCTCCCTCTCCTCCTTTTCTACCTTTCTTCCTCTTCTCCTCCCTCTCCTCCTCTTCTACCTTTCTTTCTCTTCTTTCCCCTCTCCTCCTCTTCCTTTTCTCTCTTTTCTCCTACTGTAAGTCTTCTAATCCTCCTTCTTTTCCTTTCTCGTTTTTCTTCTCCTCCTCTTTTACCTTTGTTCCTCTTCTCCTCCCTCTCCTCCTCTTCTTTTCCTCTCCTTTCTCCTTCTTCTTCTCCTCTTCCTTTCTTCTTCTTTTCCTCCTGATCCTCCTCCTTTTCTCACTTTTTCCTTCTTCTCATCATTTTCCTCCTCCTTTTCTCCCTCTTCTCTTACTTCCTTTTTCCCCTTCTCCACTTCCATGCTCCTTATTACTTCCACACTTCCTATTCTCTTCCTCTCTCTCCTCCCCCTTTCCTTTTTTTTTCACTTCCATCCACATGTCACCTATCCTATGCACATTTCATTCAGACTGTCAGCGGGAATCACATCAATCAGTTTTTATATCCGAAGAAGATTTAGGGCTTTATGCCTTTATCGACTCATGGTGTTGGCCATTAAGGCAGTCAGTCAGTCTGGTTACATCAACACATCTTCCCTCAGCCTATACAAGGTTGTAATCCTCGCTCTTACAGCCGGGTACCCACATACTGCTCGGTGAATAGGGTCACAGGGGGCTGGGAAATTTGCCCAATAATTCCACTGACTCGGGAATCGAATCCTGGATCTTTTGTTTGCTAGGTGAACATGTTATAACCATTATACCATCAGTACCTCCTTTTTATATCTCCATGAACAAATACCAACCTTTTACGAGTTAGAAAATTAATAAAAATGGGAAAATATAAGTATGATAATAATAAAAATAGGATAACATAGGTGTGATAATAATAAAAATGGAATAGTATAAGTATGATGATAATAAAAATTAAATAATATATGATGATACTCCAAAAGGTGTTATGTGATGATGTGTTTACGTGGTGTTCCTTCCTTCCTTCCTGCAGGTGCCTTACTAATGAGCTCTAGCCAGGTGGGAGGATGGGTGTGCTGCCTCTACTCATTTTCCTCCACGTGATGTAAGGCTGGTGAGGCAAATTGAGAAGTGGTGCAGGAGGAGGAAGAGGTGGAGAAGGAGGATGTGGTGGAGAAGGAGGAAAAGGTGGATGATAAGGAGGTGAAGGGAGAGAAGGTTGAGGAAGAAGATGGGGTGGTGGAGGAAGAGGTTAAGGAAGAAGAGGTGGTGGTAAAGGAAGAAATGGAAGAGGAGACGAAGGAGGGGGTGGTGGAGGAAGAGGAAAGGGAGGAGGAGGTTGTGGTGGAGGAAAAAGAAGAGATAAAGGAGATAGTATCCAAGCTATAGTGTTATTGTGTTGAAGTGAGAATGTTTTCATAATAAAATGTTCTCTTTTCGGTAATTAGGGAGACGAATGATTCCTCCAAACTATGATAGAATATCTCAATGTTTCGTATTGTAGGATCTGTTTGATGGCATGCTTTATAGGAATTTGTATCCCTTCACTCTTGTACCGTCAAGTGATATCCCCTTCAATATGGTACCTCAATGCAAGCATAATATTGTATTGTGAAATGTCATATAATTATTACTTTATGAATAAATAACTGTAGAAACAGTAAAAGTTGTTTCAAACCACGAGGAGACTAAAAAAAAAAAAAAAAATAGTATCAGTAATATGGTTAAAGTCTTGTAATGAATACTCTTCGATGTAAGAGTTAGGTTTACAACCTAACGGTGATATTTATATTGCTACTGACGAACACTGTGCTATACATATACATTATTGTTGTATTATTGCTGAATGAAGACTCGTGCACTAGACATCTGCAAAATTATTCAGATAATATAGTAGATATTGTTATCGGAAAATTTCATTACTTTTTGTTTCGTGTTTTACTTTTTTTCTTACCATCACAACTAACTCAACTCCCTACCCCCCCCACCCCTTACAAGACGAATGACAAAGTGTAAAGAACAGCCTATCCGTGATTTGACTACCCCACCCCCAGCCACACATACACACACACACACACACACACAGCCTTGGCCAGAATATATTTACGTGACGAGACTGATATGGTTCAAGGGATAAACATTTACTGTACTTAAAGGGATTAAATTAACCCTGTAAAAATATAACAGAGGTTAGGCTATATACTGTATTCAAGTTACTGTAGTTAATTATAAGCAAAGGTAACAATCTGCAACTACAGTATTATACATTATAAATATGAATACATTTTTAGTCATCCAGCATGAGAATATAATATGCTGGTCCGTTAATTGCATTTCCAAGAGCAATTCTGTTTGATGGAAAACAGTTAGGCTACCCATTAATGTGAACAAATTATTCATTTTCTGTCATCACGGTTGATCACTGTCATGTAGGATATATCCAAAATCACAAAAAACACTTTCCACTAGCCATGCCTAATTTGTCTGCTCCCTTTGCATCAGTATATAGGGATGTGGGGCATATATAGACGTGATTTTGCTTTGAGTACCACCTATACTAAGTGCATGGTTGAATAAAATAATTATATGTAAAAAAAATAATAGGGAAAATTAGATTATTAGGGCATTGAGGCGTTCCAATAATATTTCTCTTCAGTTGACAGTGTTGCCATGTACAGGGAAAATTTCTCTGTTTTAGGGTATTTTGAAGTTCATTCAGGGAAATTGTGTAAATATTGTTCAAGAGTAAACAGGAAAATATATCTCAAACGAAATACCAAAAAGACAGTCAATGTTCAAGAGTAAACAGGAAATTATTGAGGTTAAACAGGGAAATTCTAAAGGTGAAGTTAGGGAGATTTGGTCAAGCAGACATGACAAGTTGACAACACTGACAGTTGAGCGGGATGAACAGTGGGAGGTGTGGCGTGTGACGTGATTTTCTAATTATTCCGTGTTCATCGTCGCTTTATGCTTTACCTGTGTATATAACCGATCAGAGAGAAAGTGAGAGAGTATTCCCAAGGCGCATCATAAAGTAAATAGCTGTGAAGTTAATTAATCTTGATGGTGAGAAGCTATTTAATGATGACAGCTAGTTTGATATCGGAAAGCAATGGCGGAAAGAATAATGAAAAAGTGTTGTCGTGCAATAAGTGGTGTACTGTCCATTAAAAGCTGGAAATAGGTAGTGTGTGTGTTATAATTGTTTCATCTATTTTTTTTTTAACAAATTATTTATCTGTTTTTGCACATGCGTGCGTATTCAGTACGTGGTGCTTTGTGATGAAACTCGTGGTGATTGTACACCGGAGCTCGTAAATTCGCGACCACGTACTTAGATGTTTATGCCATTTGAGCTGGTAACATTTATTTGGGGAGGAATCAAAGTAGGTGGGACATACGTACAGTAGTAGAGCGACATGATACGATCTTTCACCTACAATAAATACCTTCCCTACACAGTGTTACCAGCTCAGATGACAAACATTTGGGGGCGTGGTCGCGAATTTACGAGCTTAGGTGTGCACTCGCAATCCAAAATATGTAACCAGGCTTGCTTCGAATAGCCTGATCGTGTATTAATCGAGCTAAAGAAAAAGGTATTTATTGAAAGAATTACCGTTTTGTAGCAGTGTTGCCAGATCCGGCTGGGTCCCAGTATTTTACTCCCGTCATTTATTGTACTTTACCACGATTATTTCCCGGTAGTTTGCCCAGGTTAGGTCACGGTAGTTTGCCCAGGTTAGGTCCCGGTAGTCTGATGCGGTCTAGGTTAGGTTAGGTCAGGTCAGGTAAGGTCAGGCTAATTTCAAAATGCCCCATTTGAATATGCCCTATCTTGGAAATGGGGCATTTGCGGAGGAAATGCCATTGAGGAAAATAGTCTTAGAGTGGTCTAAATAAGTGGGTAATGAAGGTAGAAAAAACGTACGCAGTAACGGTAATTCATTCAATATTTACCAAGAAAAATTGGAATAGGATAAGCGTTGTAATTGGTTCACTAGTATATATGTCAAATGATTCGAAACTTCAACAAGACCTGGATACAAATTTTGGCTTGTGTTTGTACAGTTGCAAGTACAATTGCAAGTCATCTCCCTTGATAGGATTGGTAGGTGAAACGAATACCGTAGGTAACACCTATAGAAAGTTACTGTGGTAACCTGGATGATGCAGGGACCATGTATCTCGGGGTAGTGGGTAACTAACTCACTACAGCTCGATGGCTGATGTGAGGGGAAATGAGCACCGTGGCAAACCGCTGTTAGATGTAGCTCCGTCACTTTGATTTACACTTAGGAACAGAGTAGTACCGTACCTTTGTATACGAGCAGTGGATCTATTCTGGAAGCATAATATCGCCCCAAAAGGAAGATCCCCATGAGAACGAGAAGGTGGCTGCTGTGAGGAAACGTCTGCTGGGATCCAGTAAGGTCAGTTGAGCAAAAAGTTGGTGTGTTCATGTTGTGTGGTGTTACGCTTCTGTTTTTCACCAGAAACTTTATTTTGCGTCGTGAAGCGGTGACGAAGGTTACAAATTCATGAGTGTTTATTATCCGGTAATTCCGGTTAGTAGTGGAGTTGCTCTTGGAGAAAACATAGATGTGAATTAAGATTTCACTGTATTCACACCACTTATCCTACAGACACTCCCTCCTCCTTTTATTTTTGCTGGGTAATATCCTTTGGCAGATTTCACTCTCCCATCCTATTGTGTTCGAGGGCCTATTTTACACATTCTATTTTGCCCTCCGCCCATCTAATGCCCCTATTATAATTTTTATTTATTCTTGAAATACTTACACTCATATTCTCTCTTTCGTCTTAAATTGTTTTATTTTTTCCTTATTCTCCCAGACAGTGTAATTCTTGAAAGAAACTTAACACTTAATGAGGACCCGAGGTACAGAGGAGGGCTTTGTTGCTAATTTTTCTGTGGCACATTCTTTATTCCTGATTTTCATTTATGATGGTAATAATAAAAAACAAAAACAAAAACTGGTAACACCAGTTCAAGATCAGATGCCATTGACAGCAGTAGATTGAACTCCCTATATGTCTAACTATAACCTAGCCTACTCGGAGTGTGAAAGAAATTGGTAGATTTTTACAGCTGATTATTTCCCTGTCTTCGTTATCGTATCGTTCCTGTTGAAACGTGCTTGAATTCAGTGGGTATAAATCTATACTCTGTGTTTCTTTCCTTGGTTATCCTAATCGGTAAATGTAATGCATGATCACTAACTCGTACATAAACAATTACCAAAATACCTACTGAGAGAACGGGAATCACGTCCACGGACACACACATACACCTTCATTTACAGTAGGAGGACGCGGTCATAGAGGCCACTAAACAGCAGGAGTACAATTAGGGGTAAAATTAGGGCTAAGCATCACCCTCAATTACCCAGGCCGGAAGCAACACCAACATTAGCTTTGTTTGACCCATTAGCCAGACTGTGCACTTTTACAATTCTTTTCGAGAGGGGAAAAACGCTCTTCATACTTTTATTCTTTTTTCTTTTGTTTTTTCTTGTTCGTTTTTTACGGTGAGACAGCAGCTGCATTAGTGAGTGTGTGGGGTTAGGAGTAAGGCAGGTACCGTAATTGTTTAACTACGGTATAATTGTGTACTTATCCATGTATGTACGGTATTCATTTACAGTACGGTATTTGTAGTGCAGAGTAAACCGTGTAATAATTTCTCTACCTGTAATTATGATGAGATGTATAATTATGATATCAAGATTTCTAAGTGTACCGTACTATCTGTTTTCTATCCATTAATCCATCATTATTGGCCTAATCTCATTCTTCTGTACTTCCACCCTGTAAGTTTAAGCCAAATATATAATTCATTCCTACCTCCATCTAACAATCCCTGTATACAGTTCATCCCTCCTTCCATCCATCCTTCAGTTAATCCATCTGTATAGCCATTCAAGCCATGTAGCCATCTGTCTAGTCTCCTCCTCCATCCCCCCTTCATGGACCTGCACTCCCCCTTCCCTCTGGTGCCTCTCCAAATCTTGTCAACATTCCGTGTGATGTGTGATGATAATGATGTTGGTGTAGCACTTAACCTCACCTGCACCAGTTAACATCAAACACACACACACAAAAAAAAGGTGAACTCTCCCTCATTTACCCTCTCTGAAAAAAACTGTGTTGGAGGTGACCCTTGATGCTGGTGCCAGGGATAGCTCATTCTTGCTCCGAATATCTGCTCTATATACCTAGCACATTTATGGTTGAATTCCCTGGTGTCAGAAATGGCTGTTTAAACTCTGCCGCCCAAAGCACTGCCATCGGAGGGGAGGGGGAGTGGGGTTTACCGGAATGTGCTGTATGGCGTTCGTACAGTGTGGTAGTATATAACAAATTTTCAACAGGCTCACATTGGGTTCACTCAAAACGTTATACATTGAGAGAGAGAGAGAGAGAGAGCTTTAGCTTTGGGATCAACGCTTTAGGTAACATTATATTCACTCGGAATTTATTCATTTTTAGTTTGCGAAAATATAGTGATGATAGTTTCTATGGGACATGAAAAGCTATGTGGAATTTGTAGAAGTTAAGGTATAGCCTAATATTAAAGTCATCACCCGTTAGGTAGACTTTTGTTGGTGAATTGGATGGGTACTGATTCCTCCAAATTATGTAAGGAAACAGACTACTAAAGAGGTATCTGTTTAGTGGCATAGTTTGGAGGTATCAGTGATCCACCAAGTTATCGACGAGAGAGAGAGAGAGAGAGAGAGCATGGATTAAAAATATTCTTAGGGGAGCATGACTCACTTTTCAAGTCCTTATCTTTAAAATAACAAGTCAGTCAACCATTAGATATTATTACCAGTCAATCCGAGGTGTATTAATTATTATGTTGTAACTAGTGTGATAAACTAATTCATCTCTCTCTCTCTCTCTCTCTCTCTCTCTCTCTCTCTCTCAATGTGATTTAGTGCTATGTGGCATTAGTAGCATAGGCTAGCTGATACTCGTGTAACTCTCTCTCTCTCTCTCTCTCTCTCTCTCTCTCTCTCTCTCTCATTTCAGCTACAATCCTCTGCCCTCTTTCCCAGGCCAAACTCTCATCCCCAACCTCGTATAGCCTCTTCCCTCCTCCACTACTCAGCCCACACACACACCCACCAGAGGGACTATTAGGGTGAGTGTGCCATGATCCTGCTCATATCACACTCTCACTGGAGGGTTGTGGCTGCTGGCTGCGACCACTCTTCTCCTTCCCTGCTCATATAGCCTAGCCTACCTTACTTGCCTTCTTTCTCTCTCTCTCTCTCTCTCTCTCTCTCCACATAAGTTCACCTTTTCTTTCGTTTCCTACCGTGGCCACATTCCTTACTCATTGACACAATGGACGGTAGGCAGGTACAGGTACAATTGTCTTCCCATCTCACAAGTATTCCTCTCTTAGCATACTCACAAACGTTATAGAGAGACATTAATTCGTCTACAGTTCTGGCTGGTGAGTGTTGCTGTGCCATCTCTCATTCTTTCTGGGTTACTGATACGGAATTCGGAACTAGAACGTAAAAGACCAAAATTTAAAACAGCTGGTCCCGAGAGAGAGAGAGAGAGAGAGAGAGAGAGAGAGAGGAAAGGGAGTGAATGAGTTATGTAACATCCCAAAATGTTAGCGACTATACTCTTATTGCAGTAGAAACGATTGGCTACTCTCTTCCTATCAGCTCAACAAACACACCGTCTCTGCTCCCCAACAACAATCCAACTCCCTTCCCACCTTCCCTGCTCACCAACCATCCTTCCCCTATCCCAACCCACGGACTCGCCAACACTGTGTAGCCTACTGTACCGTATGAAGGGACGTGGTTGGGTGAGGCAGACCGACTCCCTCAGCTCCCTCTCTCTCTCTCTCCCTCTCTCCCTCTCTCTCTCTCCCTCCCTTGTTTGGTCTCTAAGATAGTGTTGACTCCGGGGTCTTTGTTCACTGCACCACTCATCCTCGTTGCTGTTTGGCTCTTTTGAAATGCAATTAGGAAGGGATATATTTATGTAATTTGTTTACTTTGCTCTCTCTCTCTCTCTCTCTCTCTCTCTCTCTCTCTCTCTCTCTCTCTCTAAAATTCAAGGTAAGGTGTCACATCGTATAGAATCCCCGTCACCACATCAACAACACAATCTAGCCAATCACGTCAACATTTCCATTCCACACCTCAGCACAATAACCTCTTCATTCCTTCACCAACAACACCACCACCACTAGAGTAACTGAGTAAGTAGGAGTCTCAGTGACCCTGTGGTTCCAGGATCAGTGTAGTATTTTCCAGTCCGCCGTTCATGGCATGGAAAACATCACCACTACACATATCCTACAAAAATACGTACTTGTATGGGTGTGTGTTATGTATTGATCTGGATAACTCGTCAGTAGCTCCTGGGAATCCTATAATGAAGTATTGAGGGTCGAGTTCCAGCAAGTCTAGCCTACCGTGGATATATTATTACTTCCACCACCACCAGCCTTCCATTCCCAGCATCCATTCTAAACTTGCCAACCAACTTTTACTCTTCCTATACAGTAACTCTCCACGTAGCCTAGCCTAGTCGGTCCTTCGCTCAATACTCTCCATCCAACTTTCTTCCATTCTTAGTTCTCCGAGACATCTTTTATATTGTACTGTGCTGCTCTTCATTCTTCACTCCAGACCTTGCTCTCAGATCCCCAGCTTCCATTCCTAACTCTTTTCTCCTCGCTCTTAACTCTAAAACCACCACTTTTTATTTCGGAACATATGATATTTTTTTATTTTACATATCCAGTTTTAACTTTTAACTCCCTAGGTAGCCACAATTTTAAAGAAAAGTTTCATCGTGTATCTTTCACTCTTATACATACACCTCTCACTCTCAGACATACACCTTTCATTCTCTTACATATACATTCTACACTCTCAGACATAGGCTACACCCTACACTCTCAGACATATATACATCCTACACTCTCAGACATACACCTTTCACTCTCAGACATATATACATCCAACACTCTCAGACATATATACACCCTACTGTACAGTCTCTGACATATTCTATAGGTACCATTCACTCTCAGATCTGGAGTACTGTACTTGCTCACTTCCATTTCTAACTCCCCCATCCTCCGCTCTCACTCTTGCTTCTCCCAGAGCTGTGGCGTCTCTCTCTCTCTCTCTCTCTCTCTCTCTCCGTCAGTCCTAGGGAACAATTATCATACATATTGGACGAGGGGAGACTGAAATAATTTGCATTTATATGGCGCCTGTGGGATTCAGTTTAAGGTCACACTGAGTTATTAGAGGGATGAATGAAAAGCACAACTAACGCCCGACGTGATTTATATTGACAGCGAGAGGAGAACATACCCCCCTCTCCCCCCCCCCCCGCCTTCCCCACTCCCACTGAATATATATGAAAGTCAAATGAGCGGAGGGGAATGGGTGGAAGCGTTTATCTTCCCTGCCGGCCAATCGTGTGTGTGAATTTCTTCCGCTATAACAACACTGATGGGAAATGGCAGATACGATGAGACAAGTGTGTGCTAGAGTGTGTCTCGTCGTTATACACAGGTTCAAGAGAGGAGCTGCTGGGTGATATTGGTCTCTCTTCTTCTACCCATGCAGGTTTCCATTGTAAACACATTCGTGGCAGTGTACTGGAGTGTATTGTAGTTAGGCTATATACAGGTTCTAGAGACCTTGGTGACCTTTGGTGATTAGGCTACGGACACGACATTAGACTATCTGTCTGCATTAGTCTCCTTGATCAGATTGTTATTATTAGTGGATTTAGGACTAGGCTAGCCTATGTGAGTTGATGAATGTTGGTGGTTCGTTTTGGAGTAGTCATCATTGATAGGTTCAGAGATGTTAATGGTTGCCATAATATGCTTAACAGATTTGTGGAAGGTGATAGTTGTCAGTTTTTTTCATGTTATTGGTGTTTTGGTCAGTGTTAAGGTTGTCTTTACAAATTAAGTAAAGAAAGTTGATGTAGGCCTACTCGTTTGTTGGTCCTTCCAATGATCGGCTTTAAATAATTGAAGAAGTTTTTTGTTAGTAATGAAAACTGTAATATTGGTTTAATTGTAAATACAAATAGAGTCCCGTACATTTGCTTATGATCAGAGAAGTTGTGTGTTTGAGTAGGTGAGTCTTGTTGATGAAGAGGGAAGCGTTTTTATGTGAGCAAGGAAGGGAGTGTCTGCCTGCAGTCAAGTTCCTTCACTGTGTGTGGGAAGAAGACGAGTGTATTCTCCTGCTGCCACTAACTGGTAAAGACACCATCAAAATTCATGCCTTAGGTGAGTGAAAGTGAGCCATCTGAATATATCTTATGAACCAATATTACAGACACTATCACCTATAACTTTTATAAGCAGGTCTTGCAGGAATAGTGAGCGTGACTATCTCGAATAATCACATAGCTTAAATAGATATTTTACAGTCTAACCATACCGAGTGACATGTGCTCGTGGAATTAAGATGGTGATGTCATAACTCCACAGTCCACAAGTTCGGCAACTTTATCATGCCACGGTGGTTCAGCTTGGGGTGAGTAGGCTAGTTTAGGGTGTTGGGGTGGGTTAGTGGAGGATATGTGTGCTGTTGATATTATTGGCAGTGTATTCTGGTCTGATACAGTTTCTCACATTTATGAAGGTAACCCTGTTTCTTTAACTAGGTAATTATGTTGAAATATTAACGGGGTTCGGAACAAATACACGACTATTTTGTACTGACTCAGGGTCTAGATAATCTCAACTGTGGACTGACTAACCTCCACCACTGCCGCAGCAATAGCCTACTCCACAGATGCAAATGACGCGAAATATTGTTGCCTACTGACCCAGACTTTTGCCAGGCCTGGACTAACACAATTTCCCCAGTGTGTGTGTGTGTGTGTGTGTCGGAGGAAGGAATGGAGTGGGCTAGAGGGGTTATATCCTGGCTTCCCCTTCTTCAGTAGTCAGACGAAGTAAAATATTCACATGACGCATGCAGAACTACTGACGTACTTTAACCTGACGCCTGCCACCTGTAACTGTATACATTATTATATAGTATAGGTCTTAGGTGAATTGGAGAGAAGGGATGGGACGTGAGGCTACAGTATAGGCTACGGTGGGGATGGAGTGGAAAAAACAAAACACACATTCCTCACACATTCCTGTTAGGCCTAGCTATGTACAGTAGTATGTTTTATCTTCTTTCTCAGTCGAACGATCTCTTAAGTAGGCTAATGCAACATATATTATGTATTTTCCTTTGACGTCTAGACCTTGTGTTTTGATTTACTATCACGTGGTTTGTCCGTATTTCTCTTGTATTTTCTCGTTAGGCTAGTCTATTTGTACTATTATTGTTATTGTTATCGTTACTGGTTTTTTTTTGTTACTGTTACTATACTGTTTCGTTTGGGTTCTTGTTTCTTGTTAAATATTTTCCCTCATTTCTCATTTGTTACTGTTTTCTTCTTATTTCTTGTAACTGATACAGTTTCATTATTTCCCTTGCTATTTGTCGATATATTTGTGTGTGTGTGTGTGTGTGTGTGTCACTAGAGTGGACAAGAGCCAGTGAGTGCGAGAGAGAGAATATGAAGGAAGGCGATCAAAGGCAGGAGGTAAGAGAGGGGCGTGCAATATGAAGCGGGAGAAAGACAGGGAGTACCTACCGTATATATGAAGAGAGAGAGAGAGAGAGAGAGAGAGAGAGAGAGAGAGAGAGAGAGAGAGAGAGAGAGAGTGTGTGTTTGTGTGTAGGCCAGTTGAGGCAAGGTAGGATAGATAAGATAAGATAAGGCAGGCCAGATGAAACAGGTAAGCCTATGCCAGAAGAAGCAAGATAGATGGAAAATAACTAAGAGAATCATGTCAGGTAAAGAAACAAACGACATAAAAAGCACCTGAGGTAAGGGAAGGCAGAGGAGGAACGGCAGGCAAGCAGGCAGAATGTTCAAGGGAAGAAGTTTTGGCAGGGGTGTTAAAATGAGAGGCGAAACTGGAAACTGGGACCGAGAGAAGAAAGTGCATGAGAGCGTAAGTGGTGGTTGTGGTGGTGGTTGGAATGAATGAGTGAGTGAGTGAGTTATAGTGGCGTCCATACAGGGAAAGGAGTTGGATGAGTAGGAGGAAGAGAAGGAGGATGAGGAAGCAGGAGGCATTGAGGGAACGAGGTAATACTGAAGGGTCAGAGAAGGGTGAGAAGCAGTATGGTATATATTATGTGATGATGGGTGATGACTCCATGGGGGACGAGGTAATGCAGCAGTGACCAAGAGAGAGAGAGAGGAGGGATACAATGATGCTGTAGAGGCAATAATATGTGATAGAAATAGACCTATGGATGTTGATGAGGAAGGGACGAAGAAGGAATGGATGTGTGATGTAGAAGGGAAAGACAGTATATATACGGTATGTGATGATTGTAGGGAAGGGTGGATGGTGCAAGAGGGACTAAGTTAGAATGTGATGACAGAGAGGGGACGAGTGATGCAGTAACAGCTAGGGAGAGGAGAGGAGAGGAGAGCCAGTATGTGATGGGTGTATGGAGGGGAAGTACAGGAAGGAAGGGAGTGAGTGGAAAGAGGAAGGAGAGTGTTTGAGGGCTGGTGAGGCTGGCAGGCAGGAGGGGTGTAGAAAGGGTAAATGAGAGAGAGAGAGAGAGAGAGAGAGAGAGAGAGAGAGAGAGTGTGTGTGTGTGTGTGTGTATGTATGTGTGTGTATCAGAGTGAGAGAGTGGGCTTCCCCTTCTTCAGCAGTCAGACGAGGTAAACATACACACACACACCCAACGCTGCAGTGATAAAAAACCCAAGTGTACAAACCTTCCTGAAACTCACAGATTAACTCCGCCGCTTTACTTTAACCCGTTAGTGGTGAGGAGTTAAAGGGGTAGGCAATAGTACAGTGTTGGGAAATATAAAGCAACTTATTCCTCCAAACTATTCCAAGCAACACTACACTATTATATTTGTTATTCTGGTCCTGTTTCCTGGCATAGACCTACTTTGGAGGAATCAAGGCACTCTATTACACCAAAATCATCTCCTGTAGGGCAAGGTGGAAAAGTTATATCTCTTGTCACAGTCAAATATAAGATTATTCTGATTTCAAATGATCATAATAAACAATATCAAAGTTATTGGAGGTATTTCACAGTGTAACGAGTAGGCTACCATTCTGTTATCCTTCATTACAGTCAATTCAGTAATACTTTTAACTTACGAGTGTTCCTTGTTGTGCAGTTTTTGTTTCTATTCAAAAGACGATGCAGTAGCGTACAGTCAGTCCTCTTTTATAGTATTTTTCATTTTCGTTCATGTTTTCAGAAATTCATGAATACTGTTAAGGCTTTACATGGAGGAGAAAACAAATTGTTCTTTTCTTGTTGGCTGGAGAGAGAGAGAGAGAGAGAGAGAGAGAGAGAGAGAGAGAGAGAGAGAGAGAGAGAGAGAGAGAGAGAGAGAAAATGTGTGTGTGTGTGTGTGTGTGTGTGTGTGTGTGTGTGTGTGTGTGTGTGTGATACTGTATTCCAACTATGTAAAATAGTAATAATGTACTGTATGTCCCTAAAGTGTTACAGGCTTTCATCAACACACACACACACAGAGGAGTACGTACAATTCAATCACACACACACACACACACACACAGTACGCACATATCAATCACACACACACACAAAAAGCACTACGATGTCATAACTTGCGAATTGGCAGCCAACTTCAAAGAGACGAACATGAGAGAATATTCCCAATATTTCATCTATGTTGATACGGTCACAGAGAGCAATGTCCTTACTTTTCTAATACCTTATGCGAATACACGAAGCCCTTGAATCATTGCACCTATCATATAATTGACAAAGCATCAGTGAAATTCTGAATCGGGAAAGCAATATATACGTAGAATGATGCATTTATTGGAATGGATTTCATATTTGTTTGTGTGTGTAAAATATGGACTTAATAATTATGCCCCAGCTATTGGGTGTTTTGTAACGTGTGATGGTCAGGCCTTGTGATGAATTGCCGCACCTAAAATACCTAAAATTGCATGAGAGAAAACACATTACAGTGCAGTATGGCAGGAAGAACTCCACATTAAGTATGCACCAAACATAAGGGGCTTATTTCCTCAATATACATATTTGAACGCTTGTGTTTTATGTGGAGTTTTCTTACCATTTATAATACACAACATTGTGAATACTATCTTCACCCGGCAAGTATATCAACACAACAAAATATACGTAGAAAGAATAAGTCAATGCCAGAAATAAATAAACAAATTGGAGTAACATTGGGTGTATAATTTATTCGGCATTGAAGGGTAGTGGGCTCGTATCCTTCCTGAAACTGAGCTCCAATTATAAGGTCTGGAAAAGAGGGAGATAATGATGTCCTGAACTCCAGTGTGGATGCGTAGATTATTGTATGACTAGAATCCGATTACATAAAAGGAGAGAGAGAGAGAGAGAGAGAGAGAGAGAGAGAGAGAGAGAGAGAGAGAGAGAGAGAGAGAGAGAGAGTAAAAGGAGAGACGAAAAGATCACATCCAGGGAAATGAGAGAAAAATGCAGAGAATATAAACAGGGGAAGGAGGGAAAAAGGCGAACTCGTAAGAGACTTTTGAAGACTTGGTAATGAATAGAAGAGTCAGACGAGACGAGGGCAAGGAAATGAGAAATAAGAAGATACTGACTTTAATTAGAAGGAATCAGAGTTCTATTATATGGCTTCAGGAGCTGGCAGGGGGTACAGTCAAGATCGAAAGTCCTGCATCAAGACACTGAATGAAAGAAAGTGAGACATGTATGAATCTTTATAAATCAATATTACAGAGACCAACTAGCTAGGCCTATATAGTTTATCGTCTTATTAAAAGGAGATTAATTACAAAGAGTCTTATGGAAGTACCGGTATTGATCGTGACTGTGCAAAAGTGTTTACATAAAAAGAAAAGACAGTCGAATCCCTTACTACTAGATTTTGAATATGATATACTGTAGATAACAACACGCACTGATATCACCTCTTTACAGTAGACTTAACTATTGGGGCAGAATTGGAAATGGTTTTTGGGGAGTTTAAATGAAGTGAGATTTTACTTATATATAAAATACCATACCATAAGAAAAAGCCAAGCGATTACAATGATTTATGGTGACCTCTACAGTCTATAATCTATATCTTACTTCGTTTTCTTTGCCTAACTGTTAACAGCCATCCCCCCCCCCCCAATGGACAGTCATCATCCCTTATAGTACTCATCTTAAAGAAAAAAATGTTAATTGTATAGCCTAGATAAGGTCCAAGTATACAGGCAAAGAATTGGCTATATATAGCCTATAGTCCCCACTCCTCTCCCCACAATCCTATCATTAAGTTAGTCCTCTTCCAACCCCATCACCCAACAAACTCCATTTCGTTCCACCCACCATACAACGACCCTCATCCCTTAAAACTCACCCACTCTCCACTAACTACCTTTTCCATGCACCCCACCCATCACTTCCCTTTCTCTCCATCCCATCCACACACACACACACACTCCACTTCCCCCTAAATTTCATCAGTCGTTCCTGGGGTGGTGACCGTTCAGCCCTTTAGCAATTTATTTTTATATATTTTTTTTTTCCTCCCAACAACCTGTACCGTATACGTAAAAGGCTTTCGTGTAGAGCCACACACATATACATAGGCACTCACTGACATACCAGCTAAGGGAAAGCACACACACACACACACACACACTCCTTTCTCAGTCGCTCACCGTATCACACACACTCCTCCTTTCTCAGTCGCTCACCACACACACACACACACATCTTTCTCAGTTGCTTACCGTATCACACACACACACACAACACACACTTGGACTACAGTCGTGTTTGTTACCACCAGAGGTCACTTTAATCACAAGGTGTAGCCTATTTGTGAAGTATTTATTTACTTTATCAAAACATACTCAGAACGGACTTAAGGTCAATAGTCCTGTGTAGGCTAGATGCTGAACACTAGACTCATACTGCACCACAAGCCAAGCTGTTACACTGACATCTGGTGCCAGCGGACATAAATTTAGTCCTATAGTGTACAATGCCTAAATTTGTGGAGGTGGTTTTCATTTTGCTATGCAATTTTGTCTCTCCAGTTTGTTTAATTAAGGGAGAATATAAAGCCTTACTGCTGAACTCCTAGCCTACCAACACAGGATTAAGTATAGTCCTAGTCCTAAGTGTAGTGCTACTATTATGTTGTCAATATAGCTGCATCCTGGTAGCATCTGTGTCATAGAAGTTTATAGACTGATTGTCGAAACAGAACTTTTGCCTTCGACTGAACACTAGGTTTCATTATTTGTATATAAACTTTATAGTTTTTAATAATTTTTGTATTTCATAATGCATTTTTACAAGTCATATTTTTATAAATTATTTTATAATTTGTATAATATTTTATATGTCTTTACAATTTTTTTTATAGAATTGATTTTTTATTATTCCACAATGTTGTGGAAAAACACGTCATGTTTGTTTTGCAGTAGAATTTATACCGTTAGTTTATATGTTAGTTTTGTATTATTGCTTCACTACCCTCCCCCCCTCTACAATCCCCCCTACTCTGCTTCCCTACACCACCGCACTACTCCCATCACCCACCCTTCACCCCCGATCCCCCAGTACCCTCCCCTAAACCCATACTGACAAGAGTTTCGGGTAAGAGTCTAAGAGAGTCGAAACTGGCGCTTCACACCTTGTTGGGTACACACATTGACAACGCTGAGTGATAAACGCAGCAGTGGAGGAGACTGTACTGTACCATTCTCTGCTTTCACCCTTTCCTCTTTCTGATGTCCCTTTCAACAGCAGGTCATCAAAGTGTTCATTATCCATCGTCGTGTCGTTATGTCGTCTGTCTGTAAATTCAACCCCTGAAAAACAAACACATTCAGTATTGTGTACGACTTTGCATCCTCATTTCCATCAGAACCAAAACAACAACAACAACAACACAAATTCATTGGAAGAACTACCGTACTGATGATATACAAACACACGTTCACACCCACACTTTCATCGGCACACACACACACACACACACACATGATTTCACTGGCACACACACACACATACACAATCTCACAGGAAAAACTGATGATGATACACACACACACACATACACACACACTGATGATAATACAAGAGAACATACACACACACACACAGCACTCATTAGCATCCCCAGCACGCACCCACGCACACAAAAGCAAACACACTCGTTCCTCGCTGTGTGTGAAGGCGGCATTATTAAAGTTTCCCTCGTCGGAAATATTGGGGTGCCAGCCAGCCAACCAGCCAGGCAGCTAGTGTTGTACAGTACAGTACAGGAGTTACAGGATAATATTCTTACACAGGCTAGAGAGAGGTCATTATATCGTTATTGGAGTGTCTATGAAATTATTATGCATATGTACATAATAATAATAATAATAATAATAATAATAATAATAATAATAATAATAATAATAAAAATAATAATAAAAATAATAATAATAATAAAAATAATAATAATAATAAAATAATAATAATAATAATAATAATAATAATAATAACATTTCATTAGACATTTGGCCTATATAGTCACGATCAAAAGGTCCAGCATCGGGTGAATGAATGATAGTGAGGCGTTTGAGGGAATTTTACGGACCAACATTTGAGAGATCAACAGCGATATATATTATTAACATAGGCTACTTTATCGAGGCCATTTCATTCGAAGGTGTTTCTCAGGATTTTATATTGGGAGTAACTTTACACGCATGGGTGTTACTAAGAGCCGTATTTCTATTAATAATGTTAATAATAATAATGATAATAATAATAATAATGATAATAATAATAATAATAATAATGATAATAATAATAATGATAATAATAATAATAATGATAATAATAATAATGATAATAATAATAATGATAATAATAATAATAATGATAATAATAATAATGATAATAATAATAATGATAATAATAATAATAATAATGATAATAATAATAATAATGATAATAATAATAATAATAATGATAATAATAATAATGATAATAATAATAATGATAATAATAATAATAATGATAATAACAATAATGATAATAATAATAATGATAATAATAATAATAATGATAATAATAATAATAATGATAATAATAATAATGATAATAATAATAATGATAATAATAATAATAATGATAATAATAATAGATACTCGTTTCTTATTTTCGAAAGCGCATGATATTATAGGGGTTTGTGTTTGTGTTTCTTTCTAGTTAACGATGACAGGTTTATAGAAATGACTAGGAATACCTTCATACCCGATCGCAGCTAATCCTGAAAACTGGGGCCAGAACGACTTGCAATTTGACCGTGCGTGTTATTTCCTTTTATTTCCCCCAAATCTGTGCTTAAGGGACCCCGTGATATAGGCAGAAAATTGGAGGTAAATGAGTCCTTCAAGTATTGCCACAAAACACCACGTATAGGGAGGGAATGTGTTTCGTGGCATAGTCAGAAGGAATCAGAAGCCTCCAATTCTCATATACGATCAAAGGGTCCTTAAGTGGAGATTCTCTTGCTGGCGAACTGGAGGGCTATCGATTCCTCCAAACTATACAGTACTATGAAACAGACCCCCCCCCCCTTTTATAACATTGAAGTCGTCTGTTTCCTGGCATAGCCTACACTAGTTTGGAGGAATCAATAGCCCTCCAAGTTACCAACAAGAAAATCCCCTTACACTGGATCGCCTTGATTCCTCCAATGTATGCCAGGTAATAGGACCAGATGAACAAAAATAATGTTGGTTTGTTGTTTAGAATAGTCTGGAGGAATCAGTTGCTCCAAAATTACTAAAACTGAGCTTAATAAAAGGTCTAAGTGTGAAGGCGCACATGTTCACTGAAGGACACACACACAGGAGGGTTACTAAATCTTCCAAACTATGTCACGAAACAGATCTCCTATTAGGCTAGCAACATTGATGTCATCACTTATTTCGTGGCATAGCCAAGGCTACTTTGAATAAATCAGTATGAATCGGTATGAATGTACAGTATATACAGTATGTTTGTATATAAGCATATGTTATACGTGTAGGCTATGTATGTTTGTAAGTGAAGAGGCCCCAGTTCCGCCATTGCAACTGTTGGACATAGGTATCAATAAGCCAATACCAGGGCAGCCGTACCGTACATGTATCACCGGCACCACTCCTTCATGTTACCCCATCCCCCACCACCACCACAACCAACACACCACGCCCCTTCAACCCCTTCCCGCATAAACTCCAACCCATCCCATCTCTGCCTCTCCAACCCCTTCCCTCTCTGCCTCTCCAACCTCTCTCATATTCCCCTACCACTCCCCCTCTCTTCCACCTCCTTCCCTCCACTCTAACACCTCCCCCTGTGACTCCAACACCTCTCCTCTACTCAAACTTCCCCTCTCCCACTTCAATTGCCCCCCAGTACCCCTCCAGCATCCTGCACCCTCTGCCCCAACCACTTTAACTACAATTCTCCCCGTTACCACCACTACCACCAACACCACTCCAACTATCCCCCCCGGCCACTCAATTACCAACCAAACCCCCCCCCCCACCACCACCACCAATACCACTACTCCAACTAGCCTATTCCCCCCCTCCACTACCACCACTCTATCTATTCCCCACCACCACCACCACCACCCTAACTATCCCCTCACCACTACTACTACCACCACTCCAACTATCCCCCTCCCCCCAATCTCCACCACCACCACTTAAACTATCCCCCCTGTCCACTCAATTACCCACCCACCCACCACCAATTAAACTATCCCCCCCTGGCCACTCATTTACCCACCTAGGCTACCTACCTACCCACCCACCCAAACCCCCAAACCCCCACACACCCGGCCACACCACTCTTTCTTCCCTGGGGCTCACTGTGTATGATGAACGTGTAGCCTAGTCACCCCCACCCCCCACCCACACACACACACCACCACCATCACCACCACCTTCATTAATTAAGGGGGTAAATTTAGTACAGTGTGGGTAAATCTGGTGCAACTGAGTCATCCAATCTATTCCAAGCAACAACAGGTCACCATTATTTTTCTTAATCTGATCCTGTTTCCTGACATACTTTGGAGGAATCAAGGAAGTCCAGTATATCAAAAGTGTACACTCGGATTCCATAGTTTCTAGCCCACCTGAGTCGAAGTCTGAGATCTGAAGCAGGTAGTTTCTGGATGACAGCCCACCCAAAGCCTCCATTGGTTCGAGATGTATATATGTGTGTAGCCTCGTGATGGTTTGGGTGGGCTGTCGTCTAGAAACCACCTGCTTCAGATCTCGGGCTTCGACTCGGGTGGGCTAGAGACTATGGTATCCGAGTGTACATACCGTCCCCTTAAGAGGGTATAGTACAGTGTGGGTAAATCTGGAGCAACTCATAGGCTACCTCCAAACTCTTCCAAGCAACAACAGGCCACCATTATCTTTATTCATCTGGTCGTGTTTCCTGCATGGTATATAGCCCAGCCTACCTTGGAGGTATTAAATTGTTGACACCTTTATTATATTCCATTTCTATGTTTTATTCACTTTTGTTTCATTGGAGTGCCTTGATTCCTCCAAAGTATGCCAGGAAACAGGACCAGATGAACAAAAATAATGTTGTTCTGTTGCTTGGAATAGTTTGGAGGAATCAGTTGCTCTAGATCTACCAACACTGTACTTCCTCCTTAAGGGTTTAGTAAAGTATTGGTGTGTACATCTGGAGCAAGTTATTCCTCCAAACTATTCCAAGCAACAGGACACCATTATTTTGTTCATCTCGTCGTGTTTCCTGGCATACCTGGGAGGAATCAAGGCACTCCAATGTACCAATGGTGTACTATCACTTTAAGCACAATCTAACTTTATTGTAAATTTCGGTTTGAACATAGCCTATGTACGACTTTTAACATGTTCTCTATTAACATTTTCTTAGCATGTTTCACCTTCAGCAAATTTTAACTTTTTGCGAATGACAGTTCGAGAATTTAGTATATTCAATTTTTTACATATTATTGCATCTGCATATTCCATTATTACCATATTCCACAAATAGCATAGCCTACTCCACTACCATCAGTATTTTCACCTTAGTGTATTTTCCATTATAAATTATTTAACCTTTGGAGTGCCGTGTCGCTTGATTTGATTGCGTTTTCACAAATACACACACACATACACAGCTAACATATCTGAAGTGTTTCCAATATACAACGAAATAAAAATATATGTCGATGCAAAGGCCTATTTTGCTCGATGTCAACAGTGCCGTGTATTTAAAATATTTCCAATAAGGGAAGAAAAAATGAGAATATCGATGTGTGTAAATACAGACCACGTCCCATATAGGCTATAGGCGTACGCTGAGGTGCAAAAATAAAATTAATAAATATAATAAATAAATAAATTGATAAAATATAAAAATAAAAATATGAAAAATAATTATACAAATACAGTACCGGTATATACTAGTATACTGTCCCTCTTTTCCATTTATTTCATTCCTGATTGCTGTCTCTCCTTTTATCTTTTGTCCAGCTATTTCCTCTCATCTATATCCTTTTATTTTATTCCACATGCTGTCCTTCCGTTCTATCACTTTTCTAGCTACCGTATTTTCTTTTACCTTTTTCCATTTGTTTACTTCCTGCTTGCTGTTCCTCCTCTCTATCACTTTTCCAGCTATTTCCTTTCATCTCTTTCTATCTATTTCATTCCTGCTGGCTGTCCCTTTTTTCTATCACCTCCTACCTTTTCCTACAGGGTCTTTTTGGCGTAGGACGATAACCTTTCTTGTTTATTCAATTAACATTATAAGTATAAGTGCTGCCAAAGTATGCTGGGTGAGTGTGCAGTATCCATCCTCCTTAGGGTACAATTGGGAACAAATGCATCGACTCCCCTGTTGTGTGTGCCACTTCACTTTCCGTCCTCTTATACAGACTATCACCAACCAACCAACCAACCAGCCAGCCACTCTATTACCCCAGGTCCTCCCCCTACTATTTGAGATTGCACCAGCTCTCATTCGCGGCGGCAGAGTCATCTAGATATTGACGCCCTGAGTCCTTTTAACCCGCATGCTGCAGTAGTGAAGTCTGTATACCTGTACACCTCTCAACTCCACGCCATTCCACTCAACTCCACTCCACGGCAATAAAACAGTGACCTGATGCCGGAAAGATTTTGTTGGTTATAAAAGTAATATTTCTTTTGCTGATTTTGTCTCTTGGACTGGGTCGCACGTATAGGCTACACACACACACACACACACACACACACACACACACACACACACACACACACACACACACATATGCTATAGCTACGTTCTGAAACATGAATATTAATACGCCTGGGATGAAAGAAATATTGTACCGGTAATGCACTAGTTTTTATTTCCTCCCAACACCATCACTACTAAGGCACAAATGCACACCTACCACCATTACTACCACACTTGTATCACTACCATTATCTTCTTTAAAACTATACACTTCGATATACGCATTACCACCACCACCAAAACCAAAATTACCACCACCATTCCCATCATTATCATCAAAACCATTACCACCATTAACAACAACAACACATTACCACCACTAATACCACCACCAATAAGAACAACAACAACACATCACCACCACCAATAACAACAACAACAACACATCACCATCATTAACAACAACTACAACACTACCACCACTAACATCACCACCAATAACAACAACAACAACACATTGCCACCACTACCACCACCACTACCACCACTACCACCACTACCACTACCACTACCACTACCACTAAACCAACACCACACCGACCCAGGCATCCACCATTCCGCCCTCCACCAACGTCGCCCCAAAATTATGACCTCAACAATAATTATGCAAAGCTCTACACTCACCCCTATTTTGTAAACATTGCGCCGAGCGACATAATGGCTCAGGTATGAAGAGCTCCATGTTGGTGGTGGCGAGGGAGAGCTGGGAAGGGAGGGGAGGGAGGGATGTGTTTTGAATTAGTGGTGGTGGTGGTGGTGAAGGAAAAATGAGAAGTGAGGTGGAGGGATGTGTTGTTGTAGTAGTGGTGATGGTGAGGGAGAGAGGATGGGTAGATGAAATGATGTGTTGTGTTTTAGTGGTGGTGGTTGTGGATGGTAAGGGAGTGATGGTAGGTGGATGAAGGGGTGTGTTGTTGTTGTAGTGGTGGTGATAGTGAGAGAGAAATGGGAAGGGGGGGAAGGGATGTGTTATGTTGTGGTGGTGGAGGTGGTGAGGGAGAGAGGGAATGTGGATGAAGGGGTGTGTTGTTGTAGTGGTGGTGGTGGTAGTGAGAGAGAAATGGGAAGTGGGGGAAGGGATGAAGGGATGTGTTGTTGTGGTGGTGAGGGAGGGATAGTGGATGTAGGGATGTGTGGTGGTGGTGAGAGTGGTGGTGGTGAGGGAGGGTGAGTGGATGTAGGGATGTGTTGTACTGGTTGGTTCTGGGTTTTGTGTTTTGGTTAGGTGTTGTGATGTTGCAGTGTGTGTGTGTGTGTGTGTGTTGGAAAGAATGTATATAGTCCAGCAGATTCATCCCACACAAACTCACACATAGGCTACACATGCACACACGCACTCACACAAACACGCGCAAGAATAATCTGGGTTAATCCTTGTCAACATACACACACACACACACACACACACACACACACACACACACACACACACACACACACACACACACACACACACACACACACACACAATCCTGGTTAATCCTTGTCAGAACGTTTACACACACACACAAACACACATACACACACATACACACACATACACACACATACATACAAACACAAACACACACACGAATAGTCCAGGTTAATCCTTGTCAGCACGTTTACACACACACACACACACACAGGAATAATCTGGGTTAATCCTTGCCAGCACGCTTCTTCCTGGGACACCCGGTGAAGTATGTGACAGGCACGTTTAGTTCATCACTGTCATTCCATACCAGCATTGTGTAGTTGGGTTATGTGTATAGCCTAGTCGGGGTCGTAAAAATAATAGGATAAAAAAAAAATCAACCTACCTTCCTTCCTTCTCTTGTATAGTACCTCCTGCCTGTATCCATTTGTTAGTACAGAATTATTATGTGTTAGTAATTATTTTATGGGCCTTGTTCCTGGTCCAATAGAAAACAAATATAATAAACTGGGACATATGGAGTAACACACTACTAATAGTATTCCTAGTCTAGTCTTTAGGGTGTAATCAGATATACGACCCTTCCCCCTACGTGTGCTGGTGTCCAGTCGTTATTATATTAGGATGTTGTAATGCGGGATGAAGGAGGTGAGGCAAGCTGGGGTTAGTTATGTGTGTGTGTGTGTGTGTAGAGAGAGAGAGAGAGAGAGAGAGAGAGAGAGAGAGAGAGAGAGAGAGAGAGAGAGAGAGAGAGAGAGAGAGAGAAAGAGTTAGTTAATTGCTATGGGAAATACAAAAAAAAATTATAGCTATTTCATTACACTTATCCTACACCTTAAAAGATAAATATAATACATGGATGTATTAATAATGTTATACAGAGGGATAAAATACGTGGATGTGTTAATAATGTTTCAGTGAGTACGTAAAAGCCTTAGTAAGTGTCAGCAGCCGTACAGTCGCGATCAAAAGTCCTGCAACAGGTTAATGAAAGTGAGCCATTTGAGTGATTCTTATAAACCAATTCTACAGTAACCAACAGTTATAGTTTTGCATTGTTATTTGAGGCCATTTCACTCAAAGGTGTTGCGGGACTATTGGGCGTGACTGTACTGTAACTAAAACAAGACGTATAGCCTACTTTTGGTACATTGGAGTGCCTTGATTCCTCCAAACTATGCCAGCAAACACGATCAGATTAACATAAATAATGGTGTCCTATTGCTTGAAATAGTTTGGAGGAATGATTCAGTTGCTCTAGATTTACCAACAGTGTCCTATCCCCTTAACAGCATTTCCCTGGGCTCCGGTTTCAGAGACCCTGTGATACGGTAAGAAATTGGAGATAAACGAGTCCTTCAAATATTGCCACGAAACACCACCTATATGGAATGAGCTTGTTTCGTTGCATGGTCAGGAAGATCAGAAGCCTCCAATATTATTTTCATACACGGTCACAGGGTCCTTAAAGGGAGGCAAGCTACTCTAAACATTAATTATTATCGGATATTGGAAATGTAAATCCCCAGGTGGTCGAGTCGTGGTAGCCCGAGTCAGCGTGGTGGCGCCGTCCCCGGGATGACTGTGGCCAAACCCGGGCACCAATAACGTTACCGAATTTACGTTGGTGTGTCGATATATGTATATTCCTGCTCCGTGGTATTGACTGCACTTCTCGGTGGATTCATATTTGCTGGCCAGTTTTCCTTTGTGATTTTCGTGCTGTATTATGGGAAGGATTTCATATTGTGTGCGTTTAAGCTATGTTAATTTTTATTATTATTTTATTTTGTTTAGACACTCTCCTCGACCTTAAAAAATCATTCCCATACGCAGAGAGGACGATGAAAAAGCTATTATTACCGAATGCAGTAAAGTTATGTTGGTGGTCACAAACGGTTGAAGCCAAGGAAATAACACACCAATGTGGCACCGACGGCAAAGTGGATTACGCTAAGTGATTTGCATACCACGGAACGCTGGCGGTAGCGGTGGTGTGGCAGCAACCCCCGTCCGCCTGCGTCAGACAACACGGCCCAGGATATTACCTCACTTAAAGGGACAATATTGTGTTGGGACATTGTACGGACAGCAATTCGTACACATTCTAGTATTATATAAAACACATTTCCCCTTCTTGTGTATAGAGTGACAGGGACGAGTACATTACATCACTTAAAGGGACAATAATGTATGAGGAAATAATAGGGGTAGAAATTCCTCCACACTCTAACATTAAATAAAGCACATAGGATATCCCCTTCTTGTGTGTAGAGTGACAGGGACGACTATATTAACACACTTAATGAGACAACATTGTGTGGGGACATTGTAGGGGCAGCAATTCCTCCACATTCTGGTTTAATAAAAATGAATATTACATAAATCACATTTCCCCCTCTTGTGTATAGACTGACAGGGACGAGTATATTTACTCTCTTAAAGGGACAATAATGTGTGTGGACATTGTATGGGAGGCAATTCCTCCATACTCTATTATCATTTAATGAACAGATCCCCTTCCTATATATTGAGAGGTACAGTACAGTACGATTATATGAGTTTCTTTAAAGAGGCAATATTTTGTTGGGAATAAGTAGACGTACAAATTCCTTCAAGCTATAAAATTATTTAAAATAAATCTTCTATTCGTGTAGGCTACTAACGGAGGCGAGTAAATTAGTTAACTTAAATAGGCAATATTAGGCTATGTTGGTGAATTATTTTAGGTCTACTAACCTAATTTATCCAATCTATAATAATATTTCAAAGCAGATCTCATTATCGTATATCAACATGGGCGAATATCTTACATAGCTCACGTAAAGGAACAACATTGTGTGGCCATATTATTGTACTCAAGTAATTCCTTAAAATTATAATATTTCACAACAGATTCACTACTTGTATTTATTCCTAATTAGATAGTCTGTTGTGTCGTGACTTGGAGGAATCAATAAATAGCTCTCACAGTCGACCACAACAGTTGACCCTCTTTAAGTATACTGTTGATATAGTGTAAGCAAATTCGGGGAAACCTAACAAAACCTAACCAAAAAATAGGCTGCCTTTATTTTGTGGTCACTAAATTTCTTGAAAATCTGTTCATATGTTTTTAAAATAAACTTTTTTATAGGGAGACAGAAAGGCAAACGAAACGAAAACATAAACTGTTGAATTTCTGTGGGAGAGGTTGGATAAAGATAATGAATGATTGTCTAAGTGTGTGTGTGTGTGTGTGTGTGTGTGTGTGACAAACATGACAAGAGGCTGGCTGGGTAGGATAACACAAGCCTAACCTAACATACCCTAACCTAATCAAGGGTAACACAAACACGGCCAGCCTGGTTAGGGACAAATTAATTCTCCCTGTTACCTCATTACACGTCCTCCCTCACTGCACCCTCCTCTTTTGTTTGGTTAGTTTGTTAATTAATTATGGGGCTCATCCTCTCACGCTCTGTCATCCCAACCTGAAAAGTGTACATTCAGGACTGACTACAGATGGATTGTTAATATACCAAGGCCATAATTCGTTACCTCTATAGGCTATTTACGCTACACTTGTTATAGGATTGTCTTTGGGGATTAGGCTGGTCGTCTCAGCAAGGGTGATGCAAGTAGTACATGTAATCGACCCCGTCTGTATAGCCTAAGTGAGTCTGTCTATAACACAAACTTTCGATCATATACAATAAGTGACCAGGTTCCATAACATAAAATTTAATGGGTTGGCTATTTGGCTGGAATAATACTCGCAAACTGCGTTCTCGATAACAGCAACCGATTTGCATCACCAATGAATCGCATTTCGTCCAAGAGAATATCAAAAGAACACACATTCCTACACACTGGTCATAGTAAGGTTTCATGTGTACCCCAACTTGTTCTCGGGGAATGAAGGGACATCAGCGAATGAGGACGGAGCAAACCTGGCCGGGAATGGAAGCTGAAGGACGATGGAAACAGGTTGTACTTGTGTGACAGACCTTTAATAAAGTTTACGGAATTCTGCACAAACCTCGACCGAAGACAGCCAACAAGGACCCATCTGACAGAATACCAATACGGAGAGGCGAAGCGAGGCGAGGTGAGGTAGTGGCAATGGTGGTTGAGTCGTGGTTCTCTCTCTCTCTCTCTCTCTCTCTCTCTCTCTCTCTCTCTCCTTCGCTGATATTAATAATCGATGCAAAGTAACAAGAGAAACCACTACCACAGCAACTCGTTCAACACACAGATACAGACCGACACCCAGATACACGTCTATACAGTAGGCTACAGTCATGTGTGTGTGTCTCGTTTTATTTCTGCTCCGGTCCGGCACCTCACACACACACACACACACACACACACACACGGTTATAATTTTACACACAACAAGTCCTCAGAGTAAATCCAGATGTGCTTGATTAAACTTACCTTAAAACTATTAAAGCAATATAAAATGTGAAAGAAGAGATCAGTTATTTTCTATAGCTTACGTAAAAAATATAAATGCAAAAGGTCTAACTGATGACTCGTATGCTGTTACTGACTAATCCTTCGCTAATCAATGGTTAAGCTGGAGATTATTGGTCGTGGCTTGTTCTAATGTTTTGGTGGAAGTCGCTCTCTGTATTATCTTTTGTTCGCTTCTAGTTCCACAGTCTGATGTTATTATTTTTTTTTTATGTAAAGCTTCTGCCCAAAGTCTAGACAAGAAAGCCGAATCGTACTTAAACCAGTTTGGAAGTAAGAACAACTCGCCATAAATGTGAGCTTAGCCTATATAAACCAGATTATTCCATGTATAATTCTTATTTGATGGAACTGTGAGGAAATTTTTACCCGACAGCATCTAACCCCTTCCTTTGGTGTGTTGATCATTGAGGCCTTTAAGGGGGTCGCCTCAGGTTGGGGAATTGGAGTGCTAGTGATTCATCCAGACAAGGCTATAAAACATATTATTCCCTGTTTGTTTATGGAAGTGATCTGTTTTCTGGCATAATTTGGAGGAATTAGTAGCCTTCTAATTCACTCATGATGTATTACTCGTGGGAAATCATCAATCAGGGTTTGGATCAGAGTTTAATTAAAAATATATCTATCACTGCATACTTTTTAGATTAACAAAGGATATGAAAAATATTGTACATTAAAAAGTTTTATTTGTAATTATCATGATAATGCTACGTTTACTGCATTGTTACCTCACAACAAAAGTATTTACAAATGTCAATGAACCGTAGCACACACACATGAAGCTGGTACGCCTCGTTACTTGTGAGGTAGCTACAACTTTTGCTAATTTTCCTTCCTGTTGCAGCAACCTTACATGTAGGCTAGGCTAGGCTAGGCGTACCAGCTTCATGTGTGGGCAACGATAGCCTAGGCCTACTTCTATTACATTAGGCTCTATGCTTAACAGTCCAATTGCAACATAGCATATATACCGTACAATATATTTACCTATTTCTTCAAAGGTAAAAAGCATGTTGATGATGTTGGTGAATTATACAAACCCTGCAACAATACAACACCTGTACTAATGGAGTTTGTTTAGTGGCATTCATTGGAAGAGTCAGTAGCCTACAACATGCCAACAACATCGGACCATTAAGGGGGAAGATTTGTGTTGGTATCTGGAGCAACTGAATCCTCCAAACTATTCCAAGCAACAGAACACTATTATTTTTTCTCTTCTGGTCCTGTTTCCTAGCATACTTTGGAGGAATCAAGGCACTCCAATGTACAAAAAAAGAATTACCGTACCACATTAAGGGGAGAATCTCTTGTTGTTTAATATGGAGAGTTATTGATGCCTCCAAACTCTCCCGGGAAACAGACGACCTCAATGTCACTAATAAAGAAAGAATCTATGCTGTTTGGTGGCATAGCTTGGAGGAGTCAGTATCCCTCCAGTTGACTAGGCTACCCAACCCCATATTCTTCCCAGGTAGGATACTGTCATTTGCATACATGCATACCGTAATTACCTATATTTATTTGTGAAAATATTTACAGTATATTACCAGGTGAATAATATTTCTTATTTATATTATTATATGCTACAGTACAGGAAAAATTATAGGCGTACACGAATTCCCCTACAAACAGGATTATATTTATTGGAGGTGACACGTGGCCAGAGTATATAGGATACAGTAGCTGGCAAACCTCCCGTCCCACCCACACTTCTATAAAACCTGAATAAGAAGCCTCGGATACATGCTGATAACAGTACAGTACACAGGTGTAATTTTACCTGTATATGTATGAACGTAATACAGTACCACACGTTCATTCTGATGATAATACAATACACAGGTGTTAATTTAATTTGCTTATATATGTATGAATGAAGTACAGTACAATACCACACGTTCATGGTTCATTCTGATAATTATACAGTATACAGGTGTAATTTTACCTATATATGTATGAATGTAATATAATACCACACGTGCATTGTCCGATCAAAGCAGAACACACTACAGGTTGATGTATTGGTTAACTGACTGGAAGTATAGCCACATGGAGAGTAATCTGGCACTCCACATGACACTATTTTATACTTCACTTTATACTCTGCTATGTGGCACTTTAGTAGGCATTCCTTTTGACACTACTTGACACTCCATTTGGCACTTTACTTGATACTTCTTCTGACACCCCTTTTGACACTCTACTTGGCACTCATGTTGACATTAATTGACACGCCATTTGGCACTCCAATTGACATTATTTTATACACTATTTGGCACCCCAGTTGACATTACTTGACACTCCCCTTGACACTACTTGATACTCCACCAGACACTCCTCTTGACACTCCATTTGACACTTTACATGCCACTCCACTTGACACTTCATTTTGACCCCTACCTAACCATTTCACCAAGGCTGGGAAATTGTACTTGACACGGTATATGTAGAGGAGGGAAGGTGGAGGTGGAGGAGTGGGGAGGGAAGGTGGATGTGAAGGAGGGGAGGTAAAGGAGGGGAGGTGGAGGAGGGGGGAGGGAGGAGGGAAGGTGGATGTGGAGGAGGGGTGAGGATAGATGGTTAAGGGAGGAGGGGAGACGGAGGAGGGAGGAAGGAAGGTGGAGATGGAGATGTGGAAGAGGGAGGAGGAGAGGTGGAAGAGGGAAGGTGGAGGTGGGAGAAGGGGAAATGGAAGGAGGACGCTTACCTCTCGTATTCCAGTGCTGTGAGAGAGAGAGAGAGAGAGAGAGAGAGAGAGAGGCAGGCCCTGTGGCAGCTGGCCTTTAGGGGGGGCTCTTGTGCTTAATGGTTCTCGTGTGTTGTTTGGAGAAGTGGATGCTAATGATTCCCCCAAACCAGGCCACGAAACAGGCACCCACAGCATAGAGGCTGTTTCGTGGCATGGTGTGGAGGACTTCAGTAGCCTTCAGGTCTTCAGCAAAATCACACCTGACAGGGAGACAGGCCGAAAAGTGCATCCGGAGAGAAATGGAAGGGAGGGATGATGTGGATGGATGGGTGATGTGGAAGGATGGGTGATGTGGATGGATGGATGGATGGATGGAGGGAGGGATGATGTGGATGGAAGAGATGTTGTTAGATGGAGGGATGATGTGGATGGATGGATGGGTGATGTGGATGGATGGGTGATGTGGATGGATGGATGGATGGAGGGAGGGATGTGGATGGATGGAAGGAAGAGATGTTGTTAGATGGATGAATGGATATGCAGAGATGGGTGAGGGAGGGGATATAAGAGAAGGAAATTGGATGGACGAGAGTACACACACACACACACACACACACACACATGCAGAGAGAGAGAGAGAGAGAGTGGGTGTGTGATTAAGTGAATGCGTTTGTTTGCTTGTGTGTGAGAGAGAGAGAGAGAGAGAGAGAGAGAGAGAGAGAGAGAGAGAGAGAGAGTGAGTGTGTGGGTGAGTGATTAAATGAGTGTGAGAGAGAGAGAGAGAGAGAGAGAGAGAGAGAGAGAGAGAGAGAGAGAGAGAGAGAGTGGGTGTGTGATTAAGTGAATGCGTTTGTGAGAGAGAGAGAGAGAGAGAGAGAGAGAGAGAGAGAGAGAGAGAGAGAGAGAGCGCTACAGCAACGTATATCTGTGTTTCGCTTGCCACACCAACACACAATTAATGCCAGTGAACACACCTGACCCTAGACAGTCCTGATTATACCTACCTACCTACCCAGTGTTCATCCTACACCATGCACACCTGGCTAACTAACTCACTCACACACACACACACACACACACACACACACACACACACACACACACACACAACGCAGGCTTCAACCAACCCACACATTGCACTCTCTCTCTCTCTCTCTCTCTCTCTCTCTCTCTCTCTCTCTCTCTCTCTCTCTCTAAGCTCACACACACACACTCGTACCATACACTCAACGCACAGGCTTCAACCAACACCCATATTACACCTCTCTCTCTCTCTCTCTCTCTCTCTCTCTCTCTCTCTCTCAGCATCTTTAACACTTGGACAATAAAGGTTATATTTCCCCGTGACCTTTTAAATCGTCTGGCTTTAGTTTGTGTGTGCTATGTCTGTCTCCACTCTTATTTATGGGTTAACTTTTAAATAGTTTTGAACCCATGGACGCCAGATGTGCTTCCCTCAGACAAGAAAACTCATCAAGTGTTAGTAGCCAGAGGAAAATGGTAATAACATCAATCCGTAGTGGTTTAATTAATAGTTGATTGGATAAACTCTTGATGGATAATTAGATGGCTACGAAATCCTCCCCCTCCCCCCCCAGACTATTTCACGAAAAATATCTCATATTTGTACCATTGAGATTATTTGTTTGTTTTTTAGGATATTTTGGAAGAATCAGCAGCCCACCAATTTACTTATTAAAAAGAGGCTCTCCCCTTAAGCCCTGTGATCGTATTTGAAAAGTGGAGGCTTCTGATTCCACCCTGACCATGCCAGGAAACAATCCTCTTCCATATAGGTGGTGTTTCATGGCAATATTTGAAGGACTCATCTAACTCCAACTTTCTGACAACATCACAGGGTCCCTTAACACCAGCACTATTTCCTCAGTTCTCTCACACACACACACACACACACACACACACACACACACACACACACACACACACACACACACACACACACACACGTCTTCTCTTCTCCGTTCACTACTGCCTCTATTTCCTGATTCTGAAAATGAGTTGGAGTACGGTGGAGGTCATAGGTTGTCAGGAGGACGAACAAGAATTTATAATTATGTTCCTGTGGTGCAGCTCAATTATCTCACGTGTTTAGATTCTCATGCACCCGTTTTCTCCCTCGGTGATTTATATTCGTTGAAGGGGGTAATACATTTTTGGTACATATAGCGATTTGATTTCTCCACTGTATGTTAGGAAATTGGACCAGATTAACAATAATAATGGTGGCCTGTTGCTTGGAATACTTTAGAGTTTAGAGGAATCAGTTGTCCCAGATTTAGGCTACCGTACCTACACTGTACTATCCCCTTAATTAAAGGAAAGTTTGACTGTTATGGGGAAACTGGGTACTACTTAGCCCTCCAAACTTCTCTACAAAACACGTCCCCTAGTCTCATAAGGAGGGATGCTGTTTCCTGGTATAGTTTGTAGGAATCAGTAGCCCTCCATTTTCCCACAACAGATCACTCCCCTTTAGTCTCTTTATGTAATGCACATTGTTTGGTCTTCATGGTCTGTGGATATAATTCAGATTTCCGTATCCTAATTGACGAACTTACGTAATGTTTATCCCATTATATTCTATCAGTCACTATTTATAATTCGGAATAAGCTATTGGCTACTCTCTCTCATTTCCGAGATCATATACAGAGCCTCACTCTAGTACTCTTTGGTGTTCATTTCCGTATAAGCCACTGAGTGAGCCGTGTAGGCATTATGGTTCTTGGTGCCATGGCAGGTCAGTGGCAGGGGGGGTGTAGCATCACGTATATGAAGGAGAGTTTTTTCTCCAGTAATTTGTGGTGATGCAAATTAAGGTGTGGTGACTAGAGGAGGTCTGAGTGTACAGGGTGGGTGAGGAGGGCACGTCTGAGAGCTGCCTCCGTGCTCGCCGTACGCCCCCACAGCAGCCAGGCAGCTACAGCCGCGGCCCACACTCCACATGCTGCTACCAAGGCAGTCTGTGGTAGGTGAAGGAGCAGCACCAGGTTACTCATCAACGCCAGAAGTGGAAGGACCGGGTTTGTGTCCACCTGAATGTGACGAGGCTTAGGATGGCACGGCTGCAACCACAGCCCCACTCCACACACCACACACCCGCCCACACATAGTGCCACACCCGCCCACGCCCACATACCGATGTGAAGGTGTCTCGCCCAACGCACTACTGCCGCTCCTGCAACACAGTTTACAATGAAGGTCATCACTAAAAACCTGGATGTTCCCCATGATGCCCACGTGGGTGGTGAAGGAGGCTCTACCAGCGAAGATTTGCAGGTGCCACCCTTCCACTGCACCGCCACCCGGCACATGTCGTCCTCGTCCAGGGTAGGATGCTGCAGGGTGTCGTTGTGGCCGCTACAGGAAGGGGCCGCCAGGTCCATCCAACAATCACGGTCAGGGGGACGCCGATGTGTGATCTTGGGTTGGTACCTATAGGCCAGCACCGCCGCAGCCCCCGCCACACCACAACTCAACCCGCCAGAACCGGCCGCCCTCAGCAGGAGTTGGGAGGGACAGAGGGCGGCGATGAGGGCGGCGGCGGCTCCACAGAGGAGGGTGGCTGGCCAAGGGGTGGCGGTGAGACGAGATACCTTCCCCAGTCCTCGGGGAACCAGGCCATCCCACCCGAGGTTGTGGACCAGACGTGACCCACACAGCAATCCACCCACAGCCCCCGCCCACAGCCCCACCACGCCCCCCACGCCCACCAGAACTTGCATCCCTTCTGTTGATTCCTGAGGAAGGAGGTGAGCCAGAGGTGCCGTGAAGGTTGGTCCTGGTGGTGCCAAGGTGGAGGCGAGGGCGACAGGCAGCAGCAGGAGGATGGCGGCCACACCCACACCCACACCCAGGCGGGCGGCCAGGGTGCGAGGGCGGTAACACTCTCCCGTCAGCAGGCCCCCGTGCTGACCTCCACTCACACCCACAGTCACTACTGCAGCACCACCCACCACCTGCAACACACATACACACATACAACGAGTTTGGTATACTGTAATATTCGGCCTATACACACACACTCAGAATGTAGTGTTCATACTTGACCATCTGCAACACCAGCAACATACTTCCTGTCTAGGGTTATGTAAGTTCATAATCCTGACCTATACGTGAGTCTTGTCTTACATAGTTTATTTAGCTTATTCTGTAGAAACCCATAATGAAACGAATTCATTATGTTATGCAACTTTATTTATAGACAATGGTAAAACCTGATTACAGTAATTTTCTGTGCATTGTCATGACTTACCTCCTTAGTGCTCTACATTTACTTATATTACTTTCAAAATGAATGTATGTTGCTTTGCTCCCTCATCTCAGTCAGCGTAAATTGTTGGGATGTTGTGATATCTGAGTAACGAGCCTTAGAATAAGAAAATATCACAACAAGGAGAACCCACCACTGACAAAAGACAACAGAAGAACTCGCCTGCTGTAGGTCGTGGGAGAAAACATTTTGCAGTCCACTAGTCCATGCCTGCAGGTCGCTACTGAAGCAGGCGGTGCAGGAGGCGGCCGTCAGCACCACCACGCCCACACTCACGCCCACGCCCACACCTGCACGGCACGCTATCTGAACGAGTGGAAAGTGTCGGGAGTTAAGAGTTTGGACTGGAAATGGGTAGGGAAGTGGATTGAGTAATGAGGCGGAGTGAGTGACAGTGTGAATGGGAAGTAGGTAGGGAAGTGGAGTGAGTAAGGAGGTGGAGTTAGTGACAGTGTGAATGGGAAGTAGGTAGGGAAGAGGAGTGAGTATAGAGGTGGAGTGAGTAGCCTAACAGTGTAGCTGGAAAGGGGGTTAAGTGGAGTGGGTAATAGTTTTTGAATGGGTTATGAGTAAGTGTGATGGTGAGAAGCAGACACAGATAGGTAAAGAGGGTCAGTGGGAAATTGATATATAAGGATTGGTAAGAATGTGAATGGGTAATGAGTTGTATATTGAGGTACTAGCTTGATTCTTGGCATAGTTTTTCCAATTTGCCGATAAGAGACGTGCACCTTTTACCAGAAAAAAAGGTAAATTAATGAACTAACTAACTAACTAAATAGATAAATATATAAATAAAAACAAGTACTTTCGTGTCCTTCCCACCAAAATCAGCAAATGCATTACCATTCTTATTTGTATATACCTTTGTCCCGGCCAGCACCATGATCGTAGCAGGGAGGAAGAATAGAGCAGCCAGGAGGTCAGGGTGTGGAGCCAGGTAGCGGGTGTCCTGAAGGCGGGACGGCAAGGAGGGTCCGGAGAGGGAGAAGTTAGTCGTCCAGGCCACGTATTCACTCCCTCCTCTGGCAGCTGTTGACAATATGAAATAAAAAATAAGTGAGGTAGATTATTGATTAGATGTGGAAGTGAGATGAGGAAAGAAATGAATAAGGTAGATGATTGAGAAGTTAGATGTGGAAGTGAGAACCGTGAGATGAATACGTGATGGAACAAAATGGACGGATGTATGATGGAGGTGGAACTCGTGATATATTTATCTTTTGACGGAACTAGTTGTGGGCGTCGAACTGAAGCTGAAGGTGTAACTCGTTGTAGGAACAAACTGTGGAGGTGGAACGCAGGGTGAAGGTATAACTCCTCGTGAATCTTAGGAAGGAACTAGTTGTGGACGAGGAACTGAGAGTGAAAATGGAACTCGTCGTAAAGTATTATGAAGGAACAAACTGTGTGGGTGGAACTCAGGGTGAAGGTGGAAATTAGTTTGTGGTGGAATTGGTGGTCGAACATGCATCCTATATACATTACATCCATGTGACATTACCTATGGCAGGGATGAGGATGAGGTCGAGAAGGAGAGTTGAGGCGACTAGTACAGCCGGCAGTTCTCCTAATGTTGAGTACACCTGCGTCACCACACCTGTCTCCAGCACACCCGTCTCCGCACCACCCACGCTCACACCCACGTCCACCACACCCTCGTACAGCTCACGACACGCCGCTCCTGCCCAGGGAAGTGTGTGAACGGGATGATGATGACCAGAGATGAGAGACATTATAAGGTGGCCTGTGTACACATTGGGTCACAAAAGTATGGGTACATATGTAGATGGACCAATGCGTATAGGGAACATAATTATATAAGTGCTGATGTTGGACACTACGGTAATAATTTTGTTTGAGCTACGGTCTGATGTAGTCGAAAATGTTTCACGCAATTTGTAAACCAATACTTTTGTGACCCAGTGTTCTTCTTTCCTTTTCTAAGTGACAGGGAGAGAGAGAGGAAACATTACACATTTTAGGTTAGTGAGCATATCTATACCTATCGAAAATAACAAAACTGTATGGATTATGTTGGTGGTTATGCTGGCACGGTGTTAATGTTGCAGAAAATGTCCTATGCACTCGTTACAACAATTCTTCAAGATTCAAGAACGAAATAAGGTACCGGTACATTATCATATCATTCATCATTAAAAAAATATTATCGAAGAACCGATAGGCAACGAATTCCTACAGACTGTCCCTCCTTTCTCTATAATTTTCTACTTGCTTTCTGTCTTTCCTCTCTATCTCCCTCTCCCTTGAGGTACTGTACAGGATCTTCCAGGCCTTAGGTGGTCTTCTGTCTTCCTCTTCAATTTCCTCTTCTCCATCTTCCATAAAGCTCTCACCCCTTCAGCATTTCCCTTCATACACCGTTCGCTTTTCCTACACCTATAGCGTATATATATATCCTTTCCACTGTTTCTCTACCCCTCCTCACCTTCAGTCACCTCTCCTCCCTACAGTAAACACAGCTTCCACATGCACCTTTCACTGTTTCTCTCCGCCTTCATTTGCACCTCCATCTGCATCCCTCTCTACTCTACTCTTGCTTTCCAACACTCCTCTCACTCCTACTGTTTAAACACCCCTTTTACTCCTTTCCTTTGTTCTATTCTCCTCTTTCATCGTTACCATACCACCATCACCTTTCACTATCACCACCACCACTACTACAACCATCACCACTATCTGCCCTACTCCACCACAAAACCTCACCTATTCCTTCACAATAAAACCTCACCCCTTACTCCACCATCACCTTACCACACTACCATCTCCACCACCATCCTCTCCTTCTCCACCACCAAACCTCCCCTATTCCTCCAACACTACCCTCTTCACCAACACCCTACTTCACCACCACCACCATTACCCTCAACCATCACCACCAGCATCATCACCCTCAACCACCATCAGCACAAACCATCATCACCCTCAACCACCATCAGCACAAACACCACCTTCAACAACAACCACCACCACCACCAGCACCACCATCCTCTCCACCTCCACCATCGTCTCCACCACCACCACCATCACCAGCACCACCATCCTCTCCACCACCACCACCATCACCACCACCACCATCGTCTCCACCACCACCACCACCATCGTCTCCACCACCAGCAGCACCATGACGGCCCTCCCCTGCTGCTCCACGGTAACATAGGAGACGCAGGCAGCTATAATGTTGGCTGCAGATGTTTATGGAATGCTCTGCTCACCGACACGGCTCGTTGCTCCCCAGCTGGCAACACTGTCGGCATAATGAAAGGCCAGTGGGTGGTGGTGGTGGTGGTGGTGGTGGTAACAGTGGTGCTGCAATAGGCCACCAGAGGGGAGGGGAATTGGGTTGGGGGGGTGGGGGGAGGAAATGAAGTTGTGGATGATGGTGATGATGGGGTTAACTGCCATGCTGAAGGGAAGGAAGCAAGGATTGGTTTGTTTTGGTGGTATACGATCTTGCTAATATTATCACTTGGGCATTTCCTTCCTTCCTCATCATACTCATCACTACCATTATCCTCTTCCTTCTCCTCCTCCTCATCATCATCATCATCATAACAGAGCTTTGGGAAATAATGTAGAGCAGCGCAGCACTTTCTTCTTCCTATAAACCTTCAGCATTTCTTCATTAAGGGGAAAGTCTCTTATGGTCAAACAGGAGGGCTACCGTGCTGATTCCTGCAAACTGGGCCACAAAACAAGTCCCCTACATGTTAACAAATGTGGATATGTTTGTTTTGTGGCATAGTCTGGGGGAATTAGTAGCCCTCTAGTTTACCAAAGTGAATCTACCCTTAATAGTGGTCAGAGAGAACAACTGTGTGTAGGAAATATTCACTGTGTGGGTTTTAATTTTTCTCACTTTCTTGCAGACTTACAGCATCCCAACTGTAATGTTTATATCTGGTGTTAGTTGACCTATCTTTATTATCTACACTGGAAGACAGCAACAAATTTTGGTTTTTAAGTATATTCTACGTTGACTGAAAAAAATATATATATATATTATTCTGCCTATATGTCTGAGTGAAACATTCCTGCTGTCCAAAGGTTTACAACTAGACCTATGGTATTAAAGTTGCTTATGCTGTAGATAATATAATAGGCTAACTCAAGACGATTTTTAATTTCTTGTACAGTTTAACAAATCTTGGCAGTTTAATCTAAATTACCTTTGGTTCTGACGAGGAGATCGCTCAATGCCTGGTCTGACCAATGGAATATTAGACATTGTTGTGTAGGAAAACATACATGATTAGAATTGTCAGGAAGTTGTTATTCTCAGCCTTACTCTCTGATTGTGAAACATTGATACTCACCAGTGGCATGAAAACCAACAGTCTCGTCTCTTTCGGTAATTCTGTAAGTGTCATCGCAGGAGCAACATGTTATATAAATGAAGGATAGTGGACATTCAGAGCCTATTTCGTGAGTTGAATGAAGGCCATTATAATCTGATCCACGAACACCAATTTCTGTAACCTGGATATGTATTTCGTTGCCTTCACACACACACACACACACACACACAGGTTTATATCAAGGGGTTGGTTTGCTCTGGTTGAAGGAGGCCAAGTGGAAGCCTGCATATCTCATGGGTGAAGGTAGGCGATTAGTCATGCTGGGAATTACTGGGGATGTCTGCCGGGAGGTTTGCTCGGAGAAATTCCAGGCACGAGCCCCGTGATGAGGAGGAGGGATAACCCATGTGTCTAAAGAGCCGGTAATGGAATGGAAGTGAGAGTCTTATCTTGGTTTATGACAGGAAGCTTTAGTTTTATATATTACGGATTAAAACACGGAAAGTGAGTTCGGCCTATACATCTTGATTTACAACATCGGAAGCAAGAACCCGATCCCGTTTTTTGCTATCTATAAACTTGCAACGAATCTAGAATAAAAAAGGAAACATCTTCTTGATCTACAGCACCATGAGTAGGAAGTAACTGTCTTGATTTAGAACAGCACGAACAGAGAGTATTATCATAATTATTATCTTCCATTACGACACCACGAGCAGAAGGTACGGTAACTAATATGATTTGCAACAGCATGGGAAGATCTCGACTACCCATTCTCGATTTACATCAGTAAGGAAAACAAGCAAGCAAGCGACTGTTTTACTTTACAGCAACTCGGGAGGCAAGAGCAAGCATGCATCCCGTCTTGTTAATTTGCAGTCTCTGCTTAAACCCGTGCATCTGAAGGCAAGAGTGTAGAAATTGAAATCCTCGAGGCGTAATCCAACACACGGGAAGAAGAAGGTCACTGGGACGGGAAAGAAGGGTCTGAGAATTATTACACTTACTGAATTATAATTGTGGCTAAACACAACAGGCAGCGAGGGAGGGAAATAGAGAGACGGGTTGATAGTTCACGTTGGGTTGGGTTAGGGTACATTCATACCTTAGATCAGGTTAGTTAAGGACTTCAATTTTGCAGTAGACCACTTCACTCAAACACTTCCCTAACCTTAACTCAATCCACGATGTTCGTATGTTTATATCCTATTGCTTATTGGTTGCTTATTATTTTCCTTCATACATATTGTTAGGAAGCTTTTTGTCCTCTCTTGCACCTCGTCCAGAAATTAAATGTCACTTTGATTCATTCATTCATTGATATATAAATTAGTCCTTTCATTTGACTGTTTATTCTTTGATCCCGATCTTCATTCATTCATTCATCCTTGTCCATGCATTTAACTAGGCCTATTCATGCATTCATTTATTCGGCCAGTCATTTGTCTAGTCATGCGTGTACTCAACCATTAACTCATTCATATATTCCTAAGTCTTTATTCATGCACCACAAACCCAATCACTCATTCACTCACTCACACACACACTCATCCTTGATCCTCCCACTCACTCACTCTCGCACGGGCCAACTCGATTCTCCTTTGCTTCTCTCTCTCTCTCTCTGACACACACACACTCTCACATCAGAGGGCCGGGATGGGTGGCTGGTCAAATCACATTATCTCTGAACGTTGCATGATCCCTTTGTAAATAATGTAGCATCTCCACCATCATCGGGGCCTGCTTCTTTGTTGTCCTCCTCCTCTACCTTTTATCTCTCCCTCGTGTACACTGGTTGGATACGTCGTTAATTAATCCGACCTTCCTTCGTTCCTCTTGTAATTGCGTATACTGTCTGCTTCTAAAGTCCGTGTCCCGGTGTTGCCATAACAGGTCAGTATATGATAGCTTAGTATGTCCCACCACAATTATAGTATGACAGGTAATTATTGTTGGAATCTCTATTACTTCTGCATATATATTTATCTATCTATAGTTTGGTGTCTATCTTTTTTAATGTGTATTTTTGTATTGGGTCTCTGTCTCTCCTTACCCTTCCTCTTCCTCTCGCAGTCGTATTCTACTATAGGTTCTTCGGGTTGCTAGTCGTAAGTTCCGTAATACCACCATCAGTTGGATAGAAATATTGGGAATGGGACGTGTGGTACAGTAGTCATAAACATTTTACTTGGTATGGTATATTCATGTTTGCTAGGCTATTTTCCTCGTCACATCACTTCAACCTTCATCTCTTGATTTAACCAGTCGGTGTTTCTCCACCCTCCATCGGTATTGTTCTCTCTCTCTCTCTCTCTCTCTCTCTCTCTCTCTCTCTCTCTCTCTCTCTCTCTCTCTGCTTCTCAGTAATTATGTCTCTTATCTTTCCACTGCATTTTTCATTATCAGGCTGCTTCCATTTTTATCCGCATATCTGACTAGCACTCTATTTTCTCTTTTCCTCTCTCTGTGGGTGCGAGTGTGTGTGCACGTGTAAACACATGTAGGCTATGTATATGTGTGCAAATCAGTGTATGTGTGTGCTTGCAAATATATGAGTGTGTACATGTACTATATATAGGCTACGTGTGATTGTACATCTTATGAAAGTATTTTAGACGATTCGTGTATGCATGCATGCGTGTGTGTGTGTGTGTGCTTGCGTGAGTTAATGTGTGTCTACGTGTGTGTGTGAATGCGTTAGCTAGTATATGTATGCATGTGTATATATGAGTGAATGAGACTCCTATATAGGCTACTGTACATACACTATATTTGAGCAAGCTATTCCCCTCACTCACCCACTCCACCACCCCCAACACAACCAACAAGATATTACCCTGGTCCCCATCAGATACTGGAGAGACGTATATATCACCACAGGGTCCAACAGCAGCAGTGGTGGGGTCGTGTGTGGGTTGTTTAGCTCACTCTCCAATATCCTCCCGTCTGTCTGTCTGTCCTTGATGGTGTGTGTTTGGGTCTGGGATTGTGTGTGTGTGTTTGGGTCTAAGATTTGGGTCTGGGAATGTGTGTGTGTATGTGGTTGGGCTGCATGTGTGTTTCTCTGGGTAAGTGTGTGTGTGTGTGTGTGTGACTGACTATATTCTCTTCTCTCTTCGTCTCCATATTAATTTTCCACACCACTATTCTCTCTCTCTCTCTCTCTCTCTCTCTCTCTCTCTCTCTCTCTCTCTCTCTCTCTCATATATTTGCAATACAACCTCGTTCCCGCCTTCCTTTGGAACTTCTCATTTTGGGGAGATTATTTCTGAGTCAAGTCGCACATCACATACTTAAAATTAATTCCATCTTGGGGTTGATTTTGAAGACAGTACAGGTCGCTCCCTTCACAAGTAAAATACATAAACACCTCGATCATTTCCATCTTGTCATTCGTTGAAACAGTATAGAGTGATTAATTAATGGGGTAATATACTTTTGGTACATTGAAGTCTGCGGAATCCTCCAAACTATGCGAAGAAACGTGCCAAACCAACTATAATCGGCAGCCTGTTTAATTGGAATTGATTGTGGGAATCATTTGCCCCAACCCTCGGACCCTTCCGTACCCCTGAATCGTAATAAAGTCAAGATAATTGGGCGTCTGAGGGAAGTGAAGACCTCTCTATAGTAATTGAATCAAAGTGTATCAGGGAGGAGGAGGAAATGTGATTATTATGTAAAAATATACCGTACATCACCAGACAGAAAAAATGGGTAATTATATGAAAATGTCTGTTTTGTTGCACTTTTTAATATTTAACTTCTTAATTGTACAGGACTAGGCTATGCACTTACGGAAAACGAACTTTTATAACATGTTCTGAGAATAGTCATTATATATCAATCATAAAAGGATAAAATGTTGTACCTTCTGTCGAATTTACGTGGACAAAACTTGAGGTCTATCCTACTAGCCTAATCTTGTATAATTCCAAATCTAAGTATAGTTAGATTTGAGTGTCATTTCGTTGATTCCTGCTGCTTTTTAGAATTATACTATTTCTGAGATACGATTCACTCTTATAATTCAAGGCAATATTATAATACAGAAATAATCATTATAATATGCAAGTGTGAAACATTCTCTCTCTCTCTCTCTCTCTCTCTCTCTCTCTCTCTCTCTCTCTCTCTCTCATCTATTATCAGAGAGGGACATGTTTGCATTTTCTTCATGCACTGGACAAGAAAGATCCGATTTCTTTCCTTGTCTCCATAAGATTCTTGGACACATAATATATAAAGTGAAAAATGTTAGGCAGCAAATGTTTTTAACGAGGCAAACTTTTGAGCTCGCTTCGTCCCTCACATTCCGACCTTTACCTCCCTCGTGTTTTTATCTTGTATCATCAGTGTTGTGCCATTCCTTAGTTTTTCATCCTGACTCCTCCATCACTTCCTCCTCTCTCTCTCTCTCTCCCTCTCTCTCTCTCTCCAACGGAACATCCAGGGCAAGGAAATCTGTCGTGTGTTTCCTTATAACGTGGGAGAGTTTGGCAGTGATGCGGACAGGAGGGAGGGAGGGTACAAGTGAAGGAGGAGGAAGGGGAAGAGGAGGGGGAGAGGGAGGGGGAGGGGGAGGGTACAAGTGAAGGAGGGGGAGGGGGAGGGGGAAGAGAAGGAGGAGGGGGAGGAGGAGGAAGAGGAGGAGGGGAAAGAGGAGGGTGCAATATCCGACTCAGCTCGTGTTGTCACTTCTACTTATCCGGGCACATTCCGACCCCAGTGGTTTTTGAGGAGGGACGGGGCAGGCAAGAGGGAGGAGAGAGGCTAAAGTATAGGATAGGTGGGAAGGTGAAGGAAAGGGAAGTGTATTATATAGGGTAGAAATATATTGAGTAAAAACAAATGGAATGATGAGGCGGGTAAGTAAAGGAAGGCAATAGAAGGAAAGGAATGAACATGGACGGATACGTTAATGAAATGGGAGGAAGAAATGAAAAGGATTAGAAGGAAAGGAATCGGTAAAGAAGGATACTATTGATATATAAAAATACAAGCAAAGAAGAGTAGCCTAACTGTTGAAGAGCTGAGAGGAACTGACTCGTGACTAATGTGTTCATAAAATATACTATGTAGCCTAAATGTACAGTGACGGACACGTGAAAACAGACACACCTGTAACGGGGCCAGTCACTGAGCATAGAGTAAGATGAGACGTTGTGTGTAGAGGAGAGCTTATTATATGCTTGGTAAGGGCTCCGTTTGATGTGTGTCTGTTTCATGTGTCCGCAACTGTACATCATTCCACGTTCAAGACTTCCTTCTCATTAGCATTTATAGATTAGCTGGTGAGATCCAACTTCTGGCCGTGTCTGTAAGAGCTCAATTTAGTTTTATCAAAGTCTAAGTCTGTTATGACGATCTGCATGGAAGAAATTGAAGCTGAACCTGTATGAAAATTTTCCGATTCCAACCTAATCTAACCTAACCTAACCTAACTAAGCCTAACATAAACAACCCTAACCTAATCTAACATAATCTGACCGAACCTAACCAGACCAAACCTAACCTAACCTAACTCAAACAAAGCTGACTCTACCATTGAAATCTGGCATATAGCATCCTTAAGATCTCACCTGGGAAAACAAAACAATCTGAATTCCCCGTTCCATATAAAAATAAGATGGGACTATCGCACGTTCAGCCTCCCACCCACCCACCCACCTATCCACTTCCCAAACCATTACTTGGAACACGGAGCCTTCCCTTCCCCCCTCGCGTTCTTTTCTGGCAGGTTGGGATCGATAAAGTCTGGGGACGGCCATCGATGTGGTGGTGAAAGTGTAAGAAGGCGTGAATGAAGGTGGAGAAAGAATGATACAAGTAGGCTTGAGTAAAGGTGAAGAATATAGAAGTAGGCGTGAGTGAAGGTGAAGAAAGATTCAAGTAAGCGTGAGTGAAGGTGAAGAAAGGTACAAGTAGGCGAGAGTGAAGGTGGAAAACGGTATATACAAGAAAGCATGAATAAAGATGGAAGAAGATATACAGTATGACCCCCAGAAAATTGGATGAAGGTATAGGAAGACAAGAGAGAAGAGATGGAAGAATACAGAGAAGCGTGAAGGAGGGTAAAGTAAAGTAGACGAAGAGATAAATGGTGGATATGGATACAGAAAGGCTTGAGTGAGAGTACAGATAGATACAAAGAGGCCTGAGTGAGAGTGGAGGATGATACTGAAAGTCTGAGAGAGAGGAGATAGATACAGAAAGGCTTGAGTGAGGGACCCAGGAGTCGAAGATGTCATGTGAAATCATATATCCTTCAAAGAACCCCGGACAACTTTTGGATTCTCTTTGACTACCACCAGCCTACAAGATTTTTTTTTTTTTTAGTGAAGCACACTGATCTGGCGTTCAAAGGTTAACTCATACAATACGTCCGGAAATTGCAGCTTAGGATTTTAAACATTGTGCTCGGGAAACCACAGACGATCTAAAGGAATAATTTGTTTAGGGGGACTTGAAGAGCTTTTTTTTTTTTTTTTCCTCTTTACTTTGCCAGGAATCTAATACATTCAGTAGACATTTTGACGAAGGGACACTACGATAGAAACACTCAGAGTTGATACAATATAATACATTGCACGAATGTATATTTAGTTAATGTACAGTTATGAAATTATTCTACAGTGTGCAGCTATTAATTAAAGGACAATGTGATGTAGTAAGAAAATTGGAGATAAATGAGTTCTTCAAATATTGCCACGAAACACCAACTACATGGAAGGAGTTTGTTTCGTGACATGGTCAGGAGGAATCAGAAGCCTCCAATTTTCATACACGATCACAGGGTCCTTAACGGAAGCATAGTACTGTTGCCCAAAATATAAAAAGCTAGTGTCATTCATTATGAGGTTCGATGGTTGTGGGAATGACCAAAACGACTTCTCTTATCTTGGAGCAGTGAGTGTAAAGATGATTCGTCGTTCACAGATAATATATTAAGTTAATGTACAGTTATGAAATTATTTTATCTTAGGAAAGAGTTTGATAGCGGGGTGGGAAGGCGATAAAAAGGGGGAGTGGACAGGAAAGGACCGATAATTATTAGGGGTAGGGTAGGGAGAGGGTGAGTGAGTGAGCAAGCAGGCAGGCAGGCAGGCAGGCAAGGGGACTGTAAGGGATACATTATGGGGTGAGGGTGGTGAGTGAGGCGAAGGACTGATGCCCGTGTAAGGGAACGCCAGATATATTAGTGCATTTGTCGCGGCTTCTAGCCGCTTAAATTGTATTTATTGGTTTGTGAAACCAGTACAGCTGGTTGCTATAGAATAGGCCCCTTCACAAGCCCAGGCCCCGTGTAGGCATAATCTGGGTTGGAAGGGTCAATTCCGTGACGTTCATCAGAAGTAAATAAAATTCAAATCTGGCGCTGTACTGATAGTGGAGCCACCTGGTGGTGGTGAGGTGAGGTATTAAGCCCCTCCTCCGCTGAATACCGCTCGTCCACTCCAATGAGAAAGAAGTGAGTGCCTGCCGCATCGGGAGGTGGGTGGGACAGTAGAAGCTGTACTGGTTTCACAAACCAATAAATACAATTTAAGCGGCTAGAAGCCGCGACAAATGCACTATTATTGGTATAGTGAAACCAGTACAGCTGGTTGCTAAGCATGCGATGCGGTAGGTGGGAGGTGAGGTGGAGGCAATCACGTGCTAGTTAAGAGTGGTTGAGAGCGGAGGGCAGGAAAGGTAACCGAGCCCGGTGAGGAAGCAGCTAACGCCCCTCCCGACACTGGCTAGGTGAATAGCCGTGGTGGGGGAGAAGTAGCTTATACCATATAACCGTAGACCATTCTGTTATAGATCAGAATTGTTACACATAAAGTCTTTATAGGTAGACTCGAGGGTTCGGGCCTAGGAGAGGAGGGGGGGAGGTGCCCATGGCAACCCCCCCCCCCCTCCCCCCCCCCTTATTCAAGTCTTCTGAGTTAGGGCTATGGCCCTCGCTCAGGTAATGTGATCCCGAGGGGATGAAGGAGGACACTAGGATCCAGATATCTTGTGTAATAATATCTCCTGTCACTCATCGTAGTAAAGTAATTGTTTGGAAAATAAATACACAAGAATTCCGTAACAATGTGATTTATTTTAGTATATACCGTAGACTATTCTGTTATAGACCAGAATTGTTAACCAACTAAAGTCTATATAGGCAGACTCGAGGGGTCAGGTACAGGAGAGGGGGTGCCCCCCCCCCCCACCCCCCCCCCCCTTTGTTATTAAAGTCCTCTGAGCTAGGGCTATGGACCCGGCTCAGGTCATGCGATCCCGAGAGGATGAAGGAGGACACAAGGATGCAGTAATCCTGTGTTTAATATATATATCCAGTCACCCATCCGATTGACCTAGGGAAAAGAGGGTTACCGGACCTAGAGTTGTAGAAGAGGTGGTCCGGAGAAGCCCCTCTCGTTGCCTCCACGTATGTAGAAACGCGTGGACTGGCCAGAGGGGGTGGAAACTTCCAGCCCTCAGGGACGAGGGTACTGCGAGAGGGCCAATCCTGTTGTCAGCCTGCTCGTTCTTAGCCAGGAAAGCGGGAGAGGGGGGGATAGTTAAAGAAGTAAGGTTAGGGCTTACAGATGAAAAGGCTGTGTGACGGGTAAGGGCTGCCAACTGAGAGGCCCTGTACCCTGTAGCTAAGGCGAGCAGGAAGAGAGCTTTCTGGAGGAGGTGACAAACCCTCCAGAGGAACCCCTTAGAAGGTCAGGTAGGAAAAGGACGCAGTGAAGGGCCAGGAGGGAGTCTGGGCCCGCCATTCTCCAGGCCCTAGTCCCCGTGTTACGAAAGGAGGCAAGGGCGGGGGAGTTTTGGGTGCGGGCAGAGGCGGGTGTCTCCCGACACAGCTCAGCCCCGGGGCGGCACACACCGCGCGCCAAAGGGTCGTAACCCTTGGGCGTGAAGCAAGGTGCGTGAGGCGAACAGTGGAGGTGGCCGACCATCGTAAAGCGATTTCCCAAAGCTAGGGTGGTAGCTGCTGTGGAAGGGTTGTTACGCATATAATTTATTATCATTATATACGGACAACTTTCGGTTAAAACCAGAAAGTGTTACAAGTCGTAAGTCTTTAAAGACACCCTCGAGGGGATGGGCCAGGGGGTCGAGGACCCCCCCCCCCCCCCATTTTTGTTGTTAGGGTCCTCCGAACCTAGGCTATGGCCTAGGTTCGGGTAAAATATCCCGAGAGGAGAAAAGAAACCCCAAGATGTTCTAAACATGAGACTGTACAGAATGGAGATGACGTAAGGGATGTCTGGTGACAGAAGGTAAGTCGTCCGACCTTTTCCATTCGGGCGTACCCTCCCCCTTTTCTGTCTCCCACGGGGACCCTGTGGTAAGGTGGGCGGAGTCCCCATTGCAACCCAGGGGGTGAGGGAGAGCGAGTGGAACAGATACCTCGTCTTGAAGGATGAGGTGGATGTCCCGCCCCCCCCCCCCCAGATCCCGTACCCGCTCCCCGCGGGGACTCGGATAGAGCAGGTCCAGGAACGGGTCCCGCCGCCTCCACCATGGTAGGTGGGGAAGGGCGCGTGGCCTACGGACAAACCAAAAGTTCGTCCGCTTCCCGCTTCACTAGCCCGTCGTGCCTCCTCACCCAAACCTCTGGTTGAGAAGGATCGGGAGACTACGCACCCGTCTGACCTCCTCTGAAGAGTGAGTTCAGGACGAAGGAAGAAAGGCCCAAGAGTAGGGAAGGTACCCGTCGTCCACAGGATGAGGCGACGGGAAAGGGGGAGGAGAGGCAGCCAGCTCCTCCGCCAGGGTGCCCCCCGGGGACTCGAGACCCAGAGAGATTGGGGGAACGGGAACGGCTCCAAAATCCCCAGGTGGACTCGAGTCCCCTACCGGCGACGCGGCAGGGAAGGTGAGAAGGGCGGGTTCAGGAACGGGTACCGTTGCAATAGTGGGGCTGTGGGGTGGCACATAATCGGCCGGCTCCCCCACTAGGGAATGAGGCGAACCTTAAATCTCACGAGGCTGTCTGGGACAGTGTCGAGAGTGTAACGCCAGGACCGTCCTGAGCACTAATACAAGGCATCGACCAGGGAAAGCTGAAGCCCCAATATCCCCTCGCCCCCATCCCCTAAGTGGAATGCGTGCGACGAAAGGTTAAGGACGTAGTTAAGAAGCCCCCATTGAGTGAGTATGGTGTACAAGACACGAATCTTGCTGCTCCATGTCCCCCTGTTATGGGGATACAAAACAGGTGATCCGAGGCGAGGACTAGGGTAGCTGTAATATCATCCTTGAGAGCTTGGACCTGACACCAAGAGTGACATGTGCAGCTTGGTAGGACGGTAGGCAACAACCGGAGCCGTATAGTTAATCAATGGTTTGTTCGAATTTGGTAAGGACCACCGAGAGGTGAGGAACTACTTTGAAAACCTTCCAACCAAGCAGAACAGAAGACTGGTAGGTCAAGCAGTTACCTGTGGGAAAATATGGGGGACCCACAGTTGCCCCACCGCTGGAAGACATACCTCCATTGAAAACCTACGTCAGCACAGGGTAGGGTGTCTCGTTCTTGGTAAAGAATGATTCACGTTTCGGAGAACCCTGGTGACCACCTGCGAATCATTACGGGAAAAGAGGGACGTAAAAACGTCACTGTCAGGGAGGCCAGTGACTGGAAAAACCTCCGAGTTTGAGTGTTGTTACAGTTCTGAGAAACGTTTTGAAACGTTATCGCATTCGCTCTCCTATTTCCCTCACGCGGCAAAGAGGCCGTGTGTTACAAACCCTCATGAACTAGCTGCCGTAGGCTGAGTCCCAGGTACCCCCTAGGCTGGGACCCCAGGTTCAGGTCCAGCTAGCCACTAGGTTCAGGTCCAGGTAGCCACTAGGTTCAGGTCCAGGTAGCCCCTAGGCTGAGGACCATGTCGCACTAGGTTGAGCCCCAGGTAGCGCCCTAGGTTGTGCATAGGTAGCGCCTTGGCTGAGCCCGAGGTAGCCCCTAGGTTGTGCACAGGTAGAACCTTGGCTGTGGTCGAAGCCTAGCTGGCTAGGTCCCAGCAGGCCTCTCAGTCAGTACCCTCCCGGGTTGTTGGTTGAGCGGGTCCTGCTATTGGTGCTAGGTTGTGCATAGGCAGCCCCTAGATAGTGGAGGAGACTGGCTGGCCAGGTCCTCGCAGGCTTGTCAGTCAGTACCCTACCGGGTCCTTGGCTGAGCGGGTCCTGCTCTTGGCCCTAGGATGTGCATGGGTAGAACCCTAGCTGGCCAGGTCTTAACAGGTTTATCAGTCGGGACCCTACCGGGTCCTTGGCTGAGTGGGTCCTGTTGTTGGCACTAGGTCGTGCATGGGTAGCACCCTAGGCTGTAGTAGGAGCCTAGCTAGTTAGGTCCTAGCAGGCTTGCCCGTTAGTACCCCCCCGGGTCCTGGGCTGAAAAGGTCCTGTTCTTGGCACTAGGTTGTGCCTGGGTAGCCCCCTAGCTGGCCAGGTCCTAGCAGGTTTGACAGTTAGTACCCTACCGGGTCCTTGGCTGAGAGGGACCTGCTCTTTGGTACTAGGTTGTGCATGGGTAGGTCCCTCGGCTGTGGTCGGAGCCTAGTTGGCAGGGACCTGCAGGTTCGTCAGTCGGTACCCACCGGGTCCTTAGCTGAGGAGGACCTGCATTTGGTGCTACACTTGCTCCCTCGGGAGCGGCTCTTTGAGCGCGTCCGCGTGGGAGAAGGAGCCTTTCCTTGCTGGGCCCTGGTACCTGGGAGGTGACAAGGGGTGCAGCCCGACGGTCTGACCCCCCCCTGCTGAGGTGGAAACCTCGGGGGGGTTATCAGAGCCGACTAAAGGAAAGAGAGGAGGCCTCTCGGGGTGCTAGGGACCCGAAACCCTGTGGACCTGAGGGCGAGACCTCCTCCTGGACTCGTGCTTGCACCCCCGAGAGCGGCTCGAGGAGCTCGCCCATGGGGGAGACGAAGCAGCTTCCCTGCTGGGTCCTGGTACCGGTCAGGTAGCCAGGGGGGCCAGCGTGGTGGTCTGGCTCGCTTCCGGGAATGGTGGGAAACCATGGAAGGGAGGCACAGAACCATCCAGGGAAGGCGATGGGGACTCGGAGGAGTGCTAGGAGTTAGATCCTCTGTGACCTCGAGAGGCACGTAGCAGGAACGTACTCCTGGGAGTGCAGAAGAATGTGCGGGGTGAACAGTGGTGATGCACGTCGAGGAACAACCTCACGGTGCAGCCAGAAGAAGCACACAAGGCACAAGTGGACTGCGGGAGAAAAAAGGGGGTTAACACGTGAACCCACGTGTACACACATGGAAAAACACAAAACACCCCGAGGGAGGGAAACACTAACTCCCAAGGCAAAACACTAAACCACACATACTCACCCCCACACTGCTGGGGAAAAATCCCGCAAACACGGTCCCCAAAAGCCGAGAGTAGACCCTAGGAAACCCAAGGGGGGAGAGGGTTTAAAAGGAGGGACTTTTACTCTACCAGAAAGTAAAAAGCTTCTCTTACCCCCAATAAGGGCAAGCACAAAGTAAGAGTTATGTAAGAAGAAAGATAGAAAGTCTTACTACCCTACCGCATAACTATAAAAAACTGTACTGAAATGTGAGAAGGTACTGAATGTTGAAAAAACAGTACTGCACGAAGAAGAATGCTACAACGCAGACAAGAACAGTACAGTAGTAGCAAGAAGTCAAGCAGGTGTAGTGAGTAAAACGTTGCTTGGTAAGGCAGCTACAGAAGTGCAGGCAACATTATCAGAATAATATCCTAAGACACTAAAAGAGCTGACAAGGAAAAACACCAAAAAGGTGCAGAGGTCCCAAGACACAGAGTAGAAGGGACACGTGCAAAATAAAAAACCTCACTCCCCACAGGGTTAAAAAACCCCGAGGAGAAAAAACCCAAACAAGTACTCACCGCACACGGGGAAGACAGTCACAGCGTGAGCGCACACACCAATCAACACACACACGGGGAAAATCCCCACACAAGGGGCTAAACACGCACACGTGTTCGCACCATGTGCAGAGAAAACCACAACATACAGCCTTCCACACTACACACCAAAGGGTCGCAAGCCTAGGGGGTGAAGCAGGGTGCGTGGGGCGAACGATGCTGGTGGCCAGACTGCGGGAGAAAAACTCACAAAAAAGGGGTTAACACGTGAAGCCATGCGTACAAAGACACAAACAAAATAATAGGACACGGGCAGAAGGGGATAGCAAGCCCCCTCGGACCCGGGAACGAACCCCAAACAAAAAACCCCACACGCACCAACCCGGGAAACCACCCCCCCCCTCCCCCGTGGGGGCTGAGAAAGAACCTCTGGTCTGCAGGCCCCAAAGGAGAGGCACAGACAGCCTGAAGGGCAATTCCCAGGGTAACAAACAAACTGGGAAGACACCAGAAAAAACCCCAAAAATACGCTGGGAAGGGGAAACGAGAACCTGGCACAATCCTCGCTCCCCCCACCCCTCGTAACACTAAACCACACTCGGGGGAAACAATGATAAGGGGCTAAGTAGTCCTACCCCCGCACCACGTGGGGAGGAAAGAGCCCCACGTGGGGAGGAAAAAACCTCGCTAACACCAAAAAACCCCGAGGAAAAATACACTAAATGACGTGTACTAGTGGCAGGAGGAAGGGAGGCAGGACAGGGAAGGGGAAAAAACCCCGAAAAGTAGCCCCCAACAAGCTAGCCTGAGAAGAAACACTCCAGGCTACAAATATTGGAAAAACACCCAAAATTAAATAAAAAACCCCGGCCTGGGAGAGGAGGAGAGAACCAGAGCACAATTCTCACTCCCCTTTACCGAGAGGGGACACATAATAATCGGGGAAGGCAAGAGGAAGGGCTGCAAAGACCCCAAGTGCTCACCACGTGGGGAGGTGAAGTCCCACGTGGCGCCCACTAACCTCGCTAAAAACCCCAGAAACCCCGATAAAATACACACGAAGAATGTACTAGTGGCAGGAGGAAAGGTGAAAGGGGGGAAAAACGGAGAAAAACTCCGAACAAAGGGGCTGAAAAACCCCCCTTCGCTAAGGAAAAAGAACTAAGTCCTAACGAAGAAAAAAAAACCCCATACACACCTAAAACCCTCCTAGAATACACACACGATACATCTGCCAAAGCAGGCTAGCCACTAGAACACAAAAGAAAATATTAGCAGGAACACGTGAAACAATACCATAGCGTAGCAGCGAGGAGCGTAGATGTTGACTGAACTGTGTTCCGCGACAGAGTGGACGAGCGGTATTCAGCGGAGGAGGGGCTTAATACCTCACCTCACCACCACCAGGTGGCTCCACTATCAGTACAGCGCCAGATTTGAATTTTATTTACTTCTGATGAACGTCACGGAATTGACCCTTCCAACCCAGATTATGCCTACACGGGGCCTGGGCTTGTGAAGGGGCCTATTCTATAGCAACCAGCTGTACTGGTTTCACTATACCAATAATTATTAGCATCGGGGTGTTCCTTACCTTGTTCAGTGGCCCCGCATTATATCATTACCTCGTGTGGAAGAAAAGGCAGTATGGTATGTTGTGGGGTGTGTGTCGAAAAATCTTAGTTTTGAATATCCTACATCCACGCACACATACTGTATATACACACATACACTCACACATAAATTAAATACGTACGCACTTGCAATCACACACGTACCCACGGACACATAAAAGTACATTCATACATGGCGCACACACACACACACACACACACAGCAACAGTAAGCCCACGTATGCAGTTTCCTATACCACCCTAATATCACCCAGGAGACCCATTTTGTGTAACCCCCTCCTGCACATCCCCTCTCTCTCTCTCTCTCTCTCTCTCTCTCTCTCTCTCTCTCTCTCTCTTTGGAAAAGCCATCGGAAACTGCCTGCAATATGTAACTACAGCATCCTGTTCGGACCATGGCTTCCGAATACAAACAGAATACGCGATGGCTTGGTAAAACTGCCGATATTGGTCGTGTTGGCAACGGTACCACCCCCCTGCCAGCATTTTACACAGGTCTGGCAATTTTGGTCAGTGGATTTGTGCCCTACATCTCCTCCCTGGCCCTGTCTGTATCCTCTTCAACTATCTGATTTCTCTCCCGCCAGTAGGCACTATTCATATATATATATATATATATATTTTTTACTGTACTGGCGCTATCTGTGGCTATGTAGTACCGGTATGTGTCAGTCAAAGCATTATTACCTTCTCTTATTTTGATAGGTACGGCTATGTATGTTTGTGTGACTGTCAGTCAAAACTACACGTATATTTCCTTCTCATATTTTTATACGTAATGTTCAGGTGATGGTCTAAATCTGTTCCAGTTCTACATATGTTTTGTGTTTTCCCTCCTGGCGTTCTTCTCCGATCAGTTTCCAAGAAAAATTTCCTTGTGAGTGGTTATGAAATTTTATGGCCCTCGGTTTTCCACGAAATAGCATTACCGGACAACATTACGTGACCCAGAATACACACGCACATAAATCTAAAGTGGTTTTCTGCTGTTGAATGCGCTTTGTTTTTATCAATATGTTTATCGTTTGCATTACACCTTTTATAAATTATTGCATACTTTTTGCTTCTGCTACGAACTCGAGAACAAAGACACGTTCGGTCGGGGGCGATGGATGGCTCTCGTGTTGTGTGTGTGTGTGTGTGTGTGTGTGTGTGTGTGTGTGTGTGTGTGTGTGTGTGTGTGTGTGTGTGTGTGTGTGTGTGTGAAAAGTAAACAGATCTCCAAAAGAAAAAAAGTCACGTAGCCTAATTATGGTTAATAATAGTGGTATCTGACACATCTTCAGTGCTTGAGTGTACCTGCCACCACAGAAATCACCTTAATTAACAGATTTGGTTTGATGTCGGCATGTGTGACGGACAGGGGAAGGGAAAGAGGCGAAGGGGTATAAGTCCTTCATCAATATCCATGTCATGAACTCCACATATTTATATTTCGATGATATAGTAATAATTCTTCCAATGTTTCCTAATGATATTTTCCCTTTATCTCTTTTGCCTGGGG
>JAWQEG010003573.1:5000-49314 GCA_033782935.1 Petrolisthes cinctipes | reverse complement strand
GGGGCACTTTTAAGAGATTGTGTCAGGGGCAAAAGCGCGTCTCAATGGCAGAAATTGTTCCTGCGACACGGACCTGAATGTGAGAGGAGGGGGATGAGGAAGGAAAGAGGCGTAAAAAGGTTTCATTAACACTTTGCCACCACCACCACCACCACCACCACCAGTTGGGGAAGAACATTTATTTTTTACTATTTTTTTTTATTATTATTATTATTATTATTTTTTTTTTTTTTTTTTTTTTTTTTTTTTTTTTTTTTTTTTTTTTTTTTTTTTTTTTTATGTGATGATGGTGTCGCTGATCACAGATACCCCAAACAAAGTATAATATTTCCCAGGCTTGCTTGCAGGATGACACACCTGTTGGGAGTCTTTCATGCTTTTTGTGCTTGGAATATTCAGCTTCATTATTATTCTTCATTATACTTCATTTTTACCCAAACTTCATATATAAATTTGGTGTTCAGTCAACTCGGTATGATAAGTTCAAAAGTCCCAAACCAGATTAATAAGTGTGACAGTGTTATAAAACCTCTCGTACCAACTGTTACCTCCCATTTTAATACAGGTTGGATAGAGGGTTTAAACACGTATGCACACACACACACACACACATAATTATAAACCGTTTATAATTATATCTACATACATGCTGTACATTTATATATTCACAAACTGAAATTTTCCACAAGCGTTTTTTTTTTTTTTTTTTTTTTTTCAGGCTACACCGACACGTCAGAAATCGTCATCAACTCTTGAGAAAAAAATAAAAATATATATATAGCCCCAACTTACACTGTCCCAACCTCCTGCAGCCCCTACCTAGAATGTATACTCACCAATACCTCCCCCAACACTATATATCCACCATTAGCCCCTACCCACACATTACCCACCATTAGCCCCCATCTACACATTACCCACCATCAGCCCCCTACCCACACATTACCCACCATTAGCCCCCATCCACACATTACCCACCATTAGCCCCTACCCACACATTACCCACCATTAGCCCCTACCCACACATTACCCACCATTAGCCCCCATCAACACATTACCCACCATTAGCCCCCATCCACACATTACCCACCATTAGCCCCTACCCACACATTACCCACCATTAGCCCCCATCAACACATTACCTACCATTAGCCCCCTACCCACACATTACCCACCATCAGCCCCCATCCACATACTACCCACCATTAGCCCCTACCCACACATTACCCACCGTCAGCCCCCATCCTTACTCTCCACCACGGTTTACCACTACTCAAACCTTCCCTCCCTCCCTTCCTCCTCCACATCCAAACAGCCCCCTCCCTCCTATGTCCAGTCCAAGAAGGTGACATCGCGGGGTGCCCTTTCGGCCGTCATGTCACCAACAGTCCTTTGTGTCAGTACAGGGCAGCCCCACACTCAGAAGCTCTTGTGTCCATTCACTCCATTTAAAGCGTCCACCCCAGGTATTTTCTCAGACCAGTGTCCGGTTGTGTGGCTTGGATGTGGCTTCACCTGGGTTCTGGGGCGCTGTAATTAGGTTTCGGATACCTTCACACGGACCAAAACATTTATTTCTTCTTTGCTCTTGCCCACAAATAGCTTTCGTTCTTGTCGATTCAAAGGTAGCGCTGCATTGGCCTTCTTTGCATCAACGCAGTCGTATTCACCAATCTCGTTTAGATATGCCAGCTCCTGTGAGTCCTGGTAGTTTTAAAGATAGTGTCACATTGGACTGAGTATGCTCTTATAATATTTACTAACCAGAAATATCCACTTCATTTTTTTTTTTTTTTCCCATTCGACTCAACAGCTGCTGTACTCCACACTTTTACTCACCAAACAGACCACCCACCTGCTATTTCGACCCTCCATGCCTATACCAGTTCAATTGATTCCACCCTTACTTACTACTAACTTAGCCTTACACGTACTAACCCGACTTCATACCCAGCAACTCGACCCCATACCTACCTAGTCTATAGTCATTTCCACACCTGTCTGTCTAACCTATGAGATCCCACATCTACCTATTCTACTCACCCCCACACCTACTTACTGTATATACCCTGCTCCTCGATCCCACACCTGCGTACCCTATCTTGTTCAATCCCACACCTACCATCCATCTCGACCACCTCCCACCCACCCACCAACCCACCAACTCGGGCATCGTCGGTCAACATTATTCACTCACTCACTCACCATCAACGCCATTATTCCAGCCAAAATTAACTTCATTCACAACTTCATTCACTCGGCACTGTGATGTTTTTTTTATCCCTCGAGATTAGCTAAGCGTGTCCTGCGGCGAGACAGGGCACGTTTGATGTCATGTTAAGGCTGCGACAGTTGAATCACCAAGGTGGCCGCCTCAGTGTTGTGGTTCCAGGATGCACCAGTCAGTCAGTCACCCCAAAGGATATCTCCAGTCAGTCAGTCAGTCACCCCAAAGGATATCTCCAGTCAGTCAGTCAGTCACCCCAAGGATATCTCTGCAGTCAGTTAGTTTGTTAGTCAGTCAGGTACCCCCAAGGATATCAGCAGGCAGTCAGTCATTATAGGATAATGCTCAGTCACCCAGGATGCTGTATTCAGTCGGTCAGTCAGTCACTAAGGGATTCCATGGTTGGTCTGAGTTAATGTCAGTTTCTCAGAGCTAAAAAAAAAAGGTCAATCACGTAAAGCTGAAGTCAGTCATGTAAAGTAGAAGTAAGTAATCTAGAGCTAGTGTCAGTCATGCATAGTTGCAAACAATCACCCAAACTTGAAGCCAGTCAGTCAGTCAGTCACCCGAAGCCACAATCAGTCAGTCAGTCACCCGAAGCCACAATCAGTCAGTCAGTCACCCGAAGCCACAATCAGTCAGTCAGTCACCCGAAGCCACAATCAGTCAGTCAGTCAGTCATCCGAAGCCACAATCATTCAGTCAGTCAGTCACCCGAAGCCACAATCAGTCACCCAATGCAACACGTACAGTTGGCCACAGGAATTCTTACACAGACTATATGGAAAGAGTGGTAATTATTCTGAAAGTATTACAATGAATGGTCTACCAAGTAAATAACTCGGTGATCTGGAAAACAACAAACCTAATAATAATATCATTTTGCAGTTACGTAGTTGTACATTTTCTATATTTTGTAAACCCTTGAAAACAACAGCGTGTGTACGAATTCTGGTGTCCAATATTACCTCGAAGCAAAGTCGTGTCTCGGGGAAGAACGTACAGTCGGCAGCATAAGTTCTCTTCATTTCCATCTGACTATGTATTAGTTATAGTGATGTTGTAATACAATTTTAATGCAGAGATGACAGATATAGTTCTCATATGGTAAATTACGTGTATTGTTGGAATAAAAACTGGTACAGAATGCAACTATCTGGTCACATTAGCAATATTATGTACACGAGATGGACGCGAAATTATGCTGCTGGCTGTACAGTACAGGCGGTATAGAACTTGTTAATCGATTTGCATTTACCTCTTCTAAGATCACGATGCAAGTTCACTCCAATTAATTTTTTTTTTTTTTTTTTTTTTTTTTTTTTTTTTTTTTTTTTTTTTTATCGGGATCTTATACGACGGACAAGCGTAGCCAATTCCAGCACTTTCATTGTTGTAATTTAGTTGGAGGCAGCAGGGTTGATGTTTTTTTTATTGTGATATAAAAATAGGTGTTGATAATTATTACTACCGTACATACATACATACATTGACCAGACAGACCGCCAGCAGTCACTTTCCTTGTAGAGTAAGTACAGGCCAGTAGTTCATAGAAGAAAATAGAGAACTTACATTTACTAAACTCCATATTATATTGTAGTGGACGAAATAATATTATAGGAGCTATAACTATACCCTAAAAGTTGCCACCAATGTTGCCAGAACCGGTATCACACAAGTTAAGGGACCCTTTGATGCAGTCAGAAAATTGGAGGTAAATGAGTGCTTCGAATCTTGCCACTAAACACCACCTATATGGACGGAGCTTGTTTCGTAGCATGGTCAGGAGAAATCAGAAGCTTCCAATTCTCATACACGATCACAGGGTCCTTAAAAGCAGTGTTGCCGGTAAGGGGGGAAGGAGAAGGTGTTTATTTAAACGAGTGCCTACCAAATCCTAAATCAGTGGTTCTGAGATACTGTCCATCAGTTCGAAATCTTATTATTTACAAAGGTTATACAGTCATATTATAATTTTTTTATATATAATTTTTTTATAAAAAAAAATTTATATAATTTTTTTATATAAACATTTTTTATATAATTTTTTTTCGTATAAACAAATTTTTTCATATAATTTTTTTTTTATAAAATATTTTTTATATATAAAAAAATTTCATATAATTTTTTTTCATATAAAACATTTTTTTTATAAAAAACAATTTTATATGAAATTTTTTTTTATATAATTCTTTTCTTTTATATAATTATTTTTATATAAATTTGTTTTATTTAAATTTTTTTTTATATAAATTTATCTCTATATATATTTTTTTTATATAAAAAAAATTTATATAAAATTTTTTTTATATAAATTTTTTTTATATATATATATATATATATATATATATATATATATATATATATATTTTTTTTTTTTTTTTTTATAAGGTTCGGAGAACTGTGCGTCTCCCTACAACACACATTTGTTGGAATCATCAAAGCTTGGCTAGTTGCGATTCATCGTGCCAAGGGATCAGGACACAATTTCTGATCGCGAGTGTACATACGTACAGTAACCTTGGAACAATAACAAACCATTCTTGTGCTCCTTTACTATTCACAGACTGGTGGTATTTGTTAAAGAACACCTCAACAACAGTCATAGATAGAACACAATGACAAACTGACTAACTGACTGACCTCTGGTGGACGAACCCGTAAACAATACACCGTGACTGACTGTACCCTGTGTGTGTGTGTGTGTGTAAGCTGCATGGACACTTCTCTCGTTGGCTACAAAGGGGACATAAAAAACACCACTACCACCACCACAGGAGAGGGAGACCAGCATCCAGCCTCACACACAGAGAGAAGAGGAGCGTCGTTTCAGCCTCCATTTGAACTCTCTGTCGAAGGCGGAAACAAGGAAATCGAACGTTTTGTATTATCTCGCACTGTCTCCCTTGGTGGTGGTAGTGGTAGTGGTGGTGGAAGATACGGTGGCAGGGGAGTTCTCTCTCTTGTGCCCCTGTCGACGCCTTTGTCCTGTCATTTTTCCATTTCCTTTGGTTACTTTTTTTGTGTGTGTGTGTGTGTCCCGCTCACTATTCTTTTCGCCGCTGCCCTCCACCGTGTAAGTCTCTGTCTCTTTCTTTCTTTTTACTGTCTGTATTTTTGTCTGTATTCTTTTTTTATTCTTTATTTTCTTTTTTTTTTTTTGCCTTTATTTCCTGCTTTCTTTAGTTGGATCTTTTATTCTCTCTGTCTCTCTCGTTCTGGTTTCTTTCAGTTTTTTTAGTTACGTGTTTTCATCAGATCATTGTCACGCTGTTTTTTTTTTTTTTTCGTAGTCTTCCTTTATTTTTTCCTTTCGTGAGATTGTTGTGGTAAAATGTTTCTATTATCACTGGAATTATTTGTCTTCCATGCACTTCGTCTGTCATCCACCACATTTGTCATACACATCTGTCATTCATCACACCTTGCATCCACGCCACACCTGTCATCCACACCACACCTGTCGAACACCACACATACCATCCACACCACACCTATCATCAACACCATACCTGTCATCCACACCACACCTACCATCCACACCCCACCTGTCGAACACCACACCTACCATCCTCACTATACCTAGCATCCACACCCCACCTGTCGAATACCACAACTAGCATCTACACCACACCTGTCATCCACACCACACCTAGCATCCACGCCACACCTTTCATCCACACCGCACTTGTCATCCACACCACACCTAGCATCCACATCACACCTGTCGAACACCACACCTGTCATCCACACCACACCTTCCATCCACACCACACCAAACCTCACACGAATGACTACATCAGCACAAAAGGACAGTTGCAGCAAAGTCTCCCTTCATAATAAAAATAAACAAACTTAAGGTGTAGATACAACACTCCTACCTTTTCCCATTGTGTATTTTATTATTATATATATATTTTTTTTTTCTTACATATGACCGCAACACGAAAATAAAAATTGTTCTTTCTACGACAAAAAAAAAAAAAAAAAAAAAAAAAATATCAAGAACCTTACCTTGACGACAGTGGTGTTCTGCAGTTCTTAAAAATGATGATGATAATGATGATAGTAGGGGCTGTTCAATCCTAATGTTCATCTGTTATTATTCTGTTATTATTATGTTCTCACTCTGTAGAACATGACCAATTAATGTTGTATTCTGTCATCATTGTTGTGTTGGGTTGGGTTGGGTTGGGTTGGGTTGGATGGTTGGTTAGATGGTTGTTTGGTAGGATGGTGGGTTATTTGATTGGATATTTTGATGGATTGTTGGTTAGTTGGGTGGTTGGTTGTTTAGTTATTTGGATGGTTGGTTGGATGGTTAGTTGGATGGTTAGTTGGTTGTTTGGTTAGTTGGTTGTTTGGTTAGTTGGTTGTTTGGATGGTTGGTTGGTTATTTGGTTAGTTGGTTGGTTAGTTGTTTGGATGGTTGGTTATTTGGTTAGACGGTTGTTTGGTTGATTGGTTGTTTGGTTAGATGGTTGTTTGGTTGGATATTTCGATGGATTGTTGGTTAGTTGGTTGGTTGGTTGTTTAGTTAGTTGGTTGTTTGATTGGCTATTTCGATGGATTGTTGGTTAGTTGGTTGGATAGTTGGTTGTTTGGATGGTTGGTTGTTTGGATGGTTGGTTGTTTGGATGGTTGGTTAGTTGGTTGTTTGGATGGTTGGTTAATTGGTTAGTTGGTTGGTTAATTGGTTAGTTGGTTGGATATTTCGATGGATTGTTGGTTAGTTGGTTAGTTGTTTGATTGGATATTTCAATGGATTGTTGGTTAGTTGGAAGGTTGGTTCACTTTACTTTTCTTGTCCTTTTCTTCCATAGACTCGCGTTGTGTTGTGGATGTTACGAACTACACACTGTAACAGATGTATGCAAAGTTTAGCTGACATAATGCACACTGTAGTTAATAATAAAATACAAATGTAGTTGTTATGTTCACTGTAGTTAATAAGTTCACTGTTGTTCATATGTTCATTGTATTTATATGTTTAATGTATTTATTTGTTCACTGTAGTTATTTGTTCACTGTAGTTATTTGTTCACTGTATTTATTTATTTTTTGTATTTATTTGTTCACTGTAGTTATTTGTACGCAGTTTAGCTTACATTTTGTTCATTGTAACTAATAAAAAACGCACTGTACTATACATCAGTCATTTATATTCACTATACGGTACTGTCTCAATCAGGGGTAATTCCTCATGGCACATTAATGGCTCAAATAATAACAATAACAATATTATTACAGAGACGTGATTGTGTGTCCTGCCCTTTCCACACCCGACACTCAACTGAAGCTACACGACTTAATTAATCGGATGAGTCAGGAAGCAGTGTTGGTTCGGAACAGTGCCGAGTAGGTAGTTGTGAAGCCTGTGAGGGAAGACAACATAGCCACTGCTAAATCTTGGTACACTCGGATACCACAGTCCCTAGCCCACCTGAGTCGAAGCCCGAGATCTGAAGCAGGTGGTTTCTGGACGACAGCCCACCCAAAGTCTCCATTGGTTCGAAATGTGTGTGTGTAGCCTTGTGATGGTTTGGGTGGGCTGTCGTCCAGAAACCCCATGCTTCAGATCTCGGGCTTCGACTCAGGTGGGCTAGAGACTGTGGTATCCCAGTGTACCTATGTATTATAATTCCTAACAAACTGTTGGTGGGGTTGGATAAGTCTCTATGTACAGTCGTGGTCAATAATAATCATCAACATATGGGTAACTTTAACAATTTACTGTGTAATGTTTTCATGTTCACATATAATTTTATTGTTTTAAGTAGTGTGTAGCTGCTTGTAGTAAATTAAACGATGGTACTTTACTTATTTATTGGAAAGTTTATCAGCTAAAGAACAGAGGGAAGCTGTCAAAATCTTACGTGAGTTACTCCTATATGGATGATTATTTTTGATCACGACTGTACAGGATATTCGTGGTCAGTAATATTAATTTACATAGGAGTGTGTTCGTTAGCTGAGATGCATTCCAATATAGGTTAAGTGCTATTTTCTCATTTACTACAAGCAGCTATACTCACTATTCAAAGCAATAACATCACATGAGAACGTGAAAACATTAGTCAGCAGTTTTATTTTATTTTATTTTATTTATTTATTTATTTATTTATTTATTCCTCCTTATGTGTACTGAGTCAGCCACAACTACATATGTTAGAACCTGCCTTTTTTTTTCAATTTCCCATCACGTCACCAATCTTTTCTACTTTTTTGCTTCAACGTCTTACTCTTCAACTGCATTTGTTACAACTTGCTTTTTTTATCATTTTAATTGCACGTCACTTGTATAATCCTCCTCTCCCCCTCTCCTCCCGTCTCATTCTACAACTCAACTGCACTTGTTATAACTTACCTTTCCTTTATCCCCTTCACAACTCACACCAAGCAGCAGTCAGACAAGAAGGAGAACATCTGTTGCTGTGTGTCTCGCTTTGTGTGCACCTGCCTACCGTCTCACACCTGTCTCTCAACACGGTGTATGTTTGGTCCAAGAAGTTACTAAGGTTCATTTGTGTGTACGGGTGTTTCATACTCACAGAATTGGGGTGGATATGTGTGTAAGAGTGTTCATATGGATAAAATTGAGGTTTATTTGTGCATAGATACGAATGTTGCATATAGACAGAATTGGGGTCCACACTTTTCACAGAAGATAGCAAGCAGAAGGATTGAAATTTCTCCCAGATTGTGATGACCATAGAAATTTCTTAGGTGATGTGAGCCGATGTCAGCTATTACTTAGAAGTGGAATACTTACACTCGATCAAAGGTCAAAGTTCCTAAGCATGACCAACCTAGAGAAGTGAACCGAGATTGAAGAGCTTAATTAAGGGGGAAGTACAGTGTTGGTAAATCTGGAGCAACTGATTCCTCCAAACTATTCTAAGCAACAGAACACCTTTATTTTTGTTCATCTGGTCCTGTTTCCTGACATACTTTGGAGGAATCAAGGCACTCCAATGTAACAAAAGTGAATTACCCCCTTAAGAAGAACTTTTGGGTGAGACTGTGTGAACGGTACAAAGTTGAAACACACACACACACACACACACACACACACACACACACACAGGTGAGGGAGGGCTGGCCAGATAGCCACATCTTGTATTTTATGATACTTGCGGTGTAACTTCAACAGGATTAAGGCCTACGTCCGTATCCTCTCCAGCGGCCCCGACTTGTACTCCTCATCCGAACACTTTCTTTCCCCTTTGCCTCAGCTGAAGCTTTTTATCCCTCCCTGGGGTTGCTTCGTGTTTATACTGAATAGACTCTCTCCATTTTGGTTATGATATAGAAGGAGTTGTAAGAGTCATTGAGTGAGGATAGAATAATGGTCTTAGTCTACTCGTTGTGCTGGATAGATAAGACTTGTATTTACCTAGTGGATAGCAATGGTAGGTAGCCACGAGAAGAAGTAGAGAGAGAGAGAGAGAGAGAGAGAGAGAGAGAGAGAGAGAGAGAGAGAGAGAGAGAGAGAGAGAGAGAGAGAGAGAGAGAGAGAGAGAGAGAGAGAGAGAGAGAGGAGAGAGAGAGAGAGAGAGAGAGAGAGAAGTAGGGAGACAAGAGGGATTCGAACGCTATACAGCAAGCATCTCTAGGGCTTCCGGTCGACCCAGGTAAGAGGAAACGCAGGAAGGAATAAAGGAATAAATTAGACGAGGGCCAAGGAGGGAGGAAGGGAAGGAGGGAGCTATAAATCAGTATTAGACCGAGACCTTTAGAGTGGAGCCACTTGCACCTTCTCCTCCTTTACTTGGTCCTCTTCCACCACCACTTGCACCTTCTCCTCCTTTACTTGCATCTCTTCCACTTCCTTTTTTTGGTCCTCTTCCTCCTCCACTTGCACCTTCTCCTCCTTTACTTGGTCCTCTTCCACCTCCTTATTTTCCTCCTCTTCCACCTTCACTTGCACCTTCTCCTTATTTACTTGGTCCTCTTCCTCCTCCACTGAATATCTTGTGTGTTTAAGCTTTGTCCTATGGTGTATCTTTGGGACTTTTCCTTATCGAGTGGGTGTTGGCTATACTTTTAATGCCTCACTTCCCATCATGATTATCGCGTCAACAAAACCATACACACCACATACTGTATATCATAACGCCATACCGTCATACCAAGCTACCGAATCAACACCATTATACATCACCAACACCATTCACAACACCAACACCACACACTGTACACCTTACCAGACCACCGAATCAACGCCATTTCACATCGTTTATAGTACACTACACCACATGATACTGCCTACATCAAACCCACTGTACTTCACCACACTACACCACACCATCTACACCATCTACACCATCCACACCATCTACAACTTGCCATACTAAACCACACACTGAAAAACCTCTACACCTCACTTTCTCTATCATCACACATGCACAGTTCTCTATACTGAATAAAAATCTTCCCTATAGAACTACCATCCATATCACACCGCCTATATGTGTGTGTGTGTGTGTGTGTGTGTGTATGTGTGTATGTATGTATGTATGTATGTGTGTGTGTGTGTGTGTGTGTGTGTGTGTGTGTGTGTGTGTGTGTGTGTGTGTGTGTGTGTGTGTGTGTGTGTGTGTGTGTGTGTGTGTGTGTGTGTGTGTGTGTGTGTGTGTGTATGTATGTATGTATGTATGTATGTATGTATGTATGTATGTATGTATATGTATGTGAGAGAGAGAGAGAGAGAGAGAGAGAGAGAGAGAGAGAGAGAGGGACGGCCACTGACTGACTGACCACACCTACACTGAAAGGAAATGTTAGAAATTGAAGAACATTTGTACCGATTCACAGTCAATAGAACTCATTTTTGGTCTCTTCTTCCCCTTGTCAGCCAGATCAATACTGACCAGTCCACTTTATTTATATAGAGAGAGATTCCGGCAGCCTGTTCGTAGCCATGGTAATCTCAGCCACCCGAAGCTGTCATTACCAAGTGCCTCACAGTATGGGGAAACGTGTCTAAATATCCCCCTTAGTTGTTATTACCAAGTGTCTCATAGTAAGGGGAAATGTGTGTAATATCCTCCTTAGTTGTCATTACCAAGTGCCTCACAGTATGGGGAAACGTGTCTAAATATCCCCCTTAGTTGTCATTACCAAGTGTCTTACAGTATGGGGAAAAAAACGTGTCTAATATCCCTCTTAGTTGTTATTACCAAGTGTCTCACAGTATGGGGAAACGTGTCTAAATATCCCCGGTAGCTGTCATTACCAAGTGTCTCACAGTATGGGGAAACGTGTGTAATATCCCCCGTAGTTGTCATTACCAAGTGTCTCACAGGATGGGGACACTTGTTTAATATTTGTCCCCGGTAGCTGTCATTATACCAAGTGTCTTACAGTATGGGGAAACGTGTCTAATATCCCCCTTAGTTGATATTACCAAGTGTTTCACAGTTTGGGGACACTTGTTTAATATTTGTCCCCGGTAGCTGTCATTATACCAAGTCATTTACACTTAGGGGAAATGTGGCTCATATTATTTTGTCTTTCAAGGAGTTTCTGTTTTACTTTACTTTCAACCTAATATGAGAGTAATTTGTTTCAACCTAAACAAATCTAACTTGACCCGAACTAAGTCAGCGTAACGTAACGGAATGCAACGTGACCTAACATAACATAACTTGACCTCCCCAGAATTACACAAAGTTAGTTAAGTTATATATATACCTGTTAAACTTAAATGGAAACGAATTACACCTGACCTATTGTGGGTTATTATTAAATAGGTACTGTAATGTAGTTTGTTCATAAGTTACTACAGCTTTAGGGACCCTGTGATGGAGTCAGATATTTGGAGGTAAATGAGTCGTTCAAGTATTGCCACGAAACACCACCTATATGGAAGGAGCTTGTTTCGTGACACAGTTAGTGGGAATCAGAAGCCTCCAATTCTCCTACACGATCACAGAGACCTTAATCTAAAATAATGTAAACAATCTGACCAAACTCACAGCTATGAGTTCCGTTCTAGGTTAAATTTTCAGAACATGTAGTCGCTTCTCATGGAAAGGAAAATTCTCTGTGCTGTGAGAGACTTGGAATAAGCACAGACCGATACAGTTCGTCCCAAACCTTCCCTCAAATTCTGAAACTCTGGCTGGTGAGTACTTAATCAACAGGAGAGGGAGGGAGGTGAACGTCGCAAAATCTTACTTCCTGTTAATTAAGGCCTTTTGTGACTCTTTGACTCAATTAAACACGGGGATTCCATTTCATCACACCAGTGGAATCATCACCTACAGGCTCCTTTAGAAATAAATATTCATGACGGTGGTATAGACAGAATTATTGCCAACCAGACCAAGGGCTCTGAGAAATGAATGTGCATATCCTCAGTCATAACAACACGAGATTAAGTTGATTTATATTAGTTTTCTCTATTAAGTAAAGGTATGTAGTAAAGGTTGGAAGCCCGATTCATTAAGGGACCCTGTGTTATAGTCAGAAAATTGGAGGTAGGTGAGTCCTTCAAATATTGCCACGAAACACCACCTATATGGAAGGAGCTTGTTTCGCAGTATAGCCAGGAGGAATCAGAAGTCTCCAATTTTCATACACGTTCACAGGGTCCTTAAATAACCTCACCTGTAAAATGTAATAAAGAATAAGAGATAATCAAAATCATGTTCCTACACAGTCGTCATCTCCTCGTTTGTGTTGTCCACCTCCTAGGAATAATAAACACTGACATCTTCAGCTTCCGTCAACCACTAATCACAAACTGTTGGAGACGTGAGTTCAAGTAATAAAACCCACACTGGTAGACGAAATATTATTGTAATAAAAATATTTCGTCTACTAGTGTGAGTTTTATTACTTACATTCATGATCTCGTTAGTGTGATTTTCCACCCAAGACGTGAGTTCGAGACCACATCGTAAGTATGGATGGATGGAAGGGTTGATCATACTAGCTCGAAAACAGGAATTTGACACTTGAGTTTCAGCCTGATGGTAAAAAAACAAAAACTCTGACAAGGTGAGGTGTGAAAGGCAGGAGTAGAGACAACAATGCAATGTCTTTACAATAACGTCTGTATACTAAGTAGGTAGGTACTGCTTTCTTTTCAATGAGAAGCTCTGACTCCTTGCATAACATCAATTCGAAGGAGAAGAGGAATACCGATACAGGGAGCGAGGAAGGAATGGAGAAGGATGGAAGAGGAGGAGTGCAGAGAGAGGGAAGGAGGGAGAAGTGACGAGGGAAGGGGGAGGGAGTGAGGGAGAAGAAACGAGGGAAGGGGGAGGGGAGTGAGGGAGGGAGAGAGAAGAGACGGGGGAGGGAGTGAGTGAGGGAGGGAGAAGAGACGATGGAAGGGGAAGGGAAGGAGGGAGTTAGGAGAGACAAGGGAGGGAGTGAGGAGAGACATGGGAGGGAGGGAGGGAGGGAGGAGGGACAAGGGAAAGGGAAGGGAAGGAGGGAGGAAGAGAGGGAGGAGAGACAAGGGAAGGGGTAGGGAAGGAGGGAGTTAGGAGAGACAAGGAAAGGGGAAGGGAAGAAGGAGGGAGTTAGGAGAGACATGGGAGGGAGGGAGGGAGGGAGGAGAGACAAGGGAAGGGGGAGGGAGGGAGGAGAGACAAGGGAATGGAAGGGGAAGGGGAAGGGAAGGAGGGAGTTAGGAGAGACAAGGAAAGGGAAAGGGAGGGAGGGAGGAAGGGAGGGAGGAGAGACAAGGGAATGGAAAGAGAGGGAGGGATGGAGAGACAAGGAAAGGGAAAGGGAGGGAGTGAGGAAGGGAGGGAGGAGAGACAAGGGAATGGAAACGGAAGGGGAAGGGAAGGGAGGGAGGGAGGAGAGACAAGGAAAGGGAAAGGGAGGGAGTGAGAGAGGGAGGGAGGAGAGACAAGGAAAGGGAAAGGGAGGAAGGAAGGGAGGGAGGAGAGATAAGGGAAGGGGAAGGGAAGGAGGAATTAGGAGAGACAAGGGAGGGAGTGAGGAAGGGAGGGAGGAGAGACAAGGGAATGGAAAGGGAGGGAGGGAGGGAGGAAGTTAAGAGAGACAAGGAATGGAAAGGGAAGGGGAGGGATGGAGGGACAAGAGACAAGGGAAGGAGGAGGCAGGGGTGGTGTGGGGGTAGTAGTAGTGTGAGCTGGGCTGGGGTGGGGTGGGGTGGAGTGGAGTTGTCTTATGTCATTCTTGTAAACATAAATATTTTCCCAGAAGGGGATGAGTGACGCCTCTCCCTACATTCTTTGCTCGTTCCTGTCCCCCATTTCCCCCCACCCCCCACCCCCCACCCTCACTCTCTCTTTCTCCCTCTGTGTGTGTGTGTGTGTGTGTGTGTTCCTTTCTCTCTCTCTCTCTCTCTCTCTCTCTCTCTCTCTCTCTCTCTCTCTCCTAGTTCCCTCTTTCCATGTTCACCTTCCTCTCTCCCGTTTCATCTTTCCACTCTCTCTCTCACTCATCTTCCCTCTCTATTCCCTCTTCCCTTGCTTCTTGTCTTTTTATCATCTTCTGTGACTCTCTTCTTTCCATCTTCACTCACCAGGTTTTCTTGCCTTCCTTCCTGCCATTCTTCCAATATTCTCTCCCTTCCCTCTTTCCTTCCTTCCTTCCTTCCTTCCTTCCTCTCTCTCCTCTCTCACCCAAGTTTCCTTTCACCTTTCCAGTGATCCATCCAGTGTCTCCCCACCCCTTTCCCTTTTCCCTCTCTCTCTCTCTCTTTCTCTCTTCCTTTCCCCTCTCCCATGCACCCAACTTCCTCAACTCCCTCCTTCTCTCCCTTCTCTCCTTCCCTTCTTCCTCACGACACAGGGCGCCACGACAAACAACGGACACAAACAAAATAAGGAAAATCAACACGTGGCGACTGTCCCTCCAAATTGAAAACAAACAGGGCTGGATTGTGCCCACCAATGGCCAGCCTCAATCACTTAGGTGTAAACCCAAGCCTTATGGGCCCCCTCCTCCAGCCCTTTGTTGTCCCCAGCAAGCCTTAGACGGGAGCAGCAGCAGTAGGAGGAGGACGACGAGGAAGAGGAGAAGGGGACAGCTGGCTGGTTGGTTGGTTGGTTGGTTGGTTGGTTGGGTTAAGATGGTGGAGAAGACAGACAGGAAGAGGGAGAATTATAGTGGAAGGAAAGGGAAGGGTGAAGGTGCATGTGATAGAAGGTGAGGAGTGACAGAGTGAGTGTACGAGTAAGAGACAGACAGAGACAGACAGAGAGAGGTGAAGGGAGAAGGTGAAGAAGAAGAAAGGAGAGAGAGACTATATAGAAGGGAGGAAGCAGTGGAAACATGAGTGAGGCCAGGTGTTGGAGGGAAGAAGTAAAAGAAGAAGAAAAAGAAGGCGAGAATAGAGGATAGAAAAAAAGAAGGAAAATAAAGAATGAAAAGAGAAACTGCACAAAACGAAAGAGGGTATACAAAATGATAAACAAACTCAGTACTTACTAACTTTACGATACACATGCGTTGTATTATATTTCATTGTATTGTATGAATGATTGGACAAGCAATACAGTATATCCTTCATTCATTCTCTCTCTCTCTCTCTCTCTCTCTCTCTCTCTCTCTCTCTCTCTCTCTCACACACACACACGCGAGCTGATTGATATTCCCATTCTTTCATATGCATATTTTTTACACAACTGGAACAATCTGCCAACGTTTCACTTCATCTCTCTTTACGTTTGTTTTATCGTGACTATTTTTCAAGCTGAGTCTGTTCACGTATCTCCCAACTCGACCTTATATGTGGAGTTTTATTTATCTCTTTTCATTGAGCCCTGTAGATGGGTATTGTCTGAGGTGATGTAGGTATTACTGTCCACACACTCGCATATACACGAAAGGACACACACACTCACATACTCATACCCATACACACAAATAATCTCTCACACACAAATTAACACACACACAAACCCACCAACAAATTACACACACACAATTATTTCAATACCACACAAACACACACACTCATACACATACACATACACATACACACACACACACACACACACTCATACACACACGCACACACAAACAAATTACACCTACACAATTATCCCAACACACACACACACACACACAAATTACACCTACACAATTATCCCAACACACACACACACACACACACACACACACACACACTCATATACACACACAGACAAATAAACAAATTAAACCTACACAATTATCCCAACACACACACACACACACACACACACACACACACACACACACACACACACAGACACACTTGCCTCATCTCTCCATCCCGATCCTTGGTTATTTTCGTGATCAGATTCTAATTATGGCCTTGGTCTGATGACGGGATGCCACCTTTCACACTGTCGACAATGAATGGTGGTTGGTTGGTTGGTTGGTTGGAGGTGGCCAGAGCTCACAACACTATCCCCTCCAACACCTCACAACAAATGTCTGGCTGGCTCGAGGTGATATTCCCAAGTCTTTCCTGTTACGGGGATGGATACTGTAACATTTTCTCTTATTACTGTGTCTTCTTGTTACTTTCTTCTTGTTGTAATCTGACTACTATACCTCCCTGTCTTAGCCTTAATTAACTACTCTTCTCTAATTAATATAATCCTCCTATCTTTTTCTAAACTTATTTAATCTAATCCTTTTTCTAACCAAATCTTCCTTATTCTGATTTGTTAGGTTTACGAATAATGTTACATATGTTGACCCGTCTTACTAGGCCTTGAAGTAGATTAAGCTGATCTGATCTGGCCTAATTTGATCCGACTTGACCTACCCTCACCTCATCTGACCTGCCCTAGCATGATTTATTAGCCTTACAGGACCTAACCACATCCTAGCCATGCAGCCTAACGCAGAAAAGATACTTGCGTTTCCCCGTATCCTGTGAGACTTTGAAATCATGATGATAATACTGGCCGGTGTTGAGCGCTCTTCAAAAAGCGTCCAGGAGAAGAGAGGGGACAATGAGCCTTCCATCCTTCCTTCCTTCTCAGACTCTGCAACCCGGGGAATCAAAAGCAAGGACGAGGAGCAAAGGTTACAAAAGAATTACAGACAATGCGGCGTGAAATTTAATTAACTCCCCAGAAAAGTCCCAGGGAGATTACGTGAAAATGCCTCGGAGGTGTATTCAGTGTCCCTCCTTCCTTCCCTCTTCTCCCTCTACCACCTCACCTCCTCCTGTTGCCAGCTGCTGCTATCCACAAAGGTAACATTGATAGCACAGGGGATGGAGATGGGTTGGGAGGTGGTGTGGGGTGGAGTGAGGGTGTGGTGTGGTGGAGTAGTGTGAAGTGAGGGTGTGGTGTGGTGGAGTAGGGTGGAGTGAGGGTGTGGTGTGGTGGAGTAGGGTGAAGTGAGGGTGTGGTGTGGGGTCGGGTTTAGTGGGGTGGAGTAGGTTGAAGTGAGGGTGTGGTGTGGGTTCGGGTGTGATAGGATGGGGTGGAGTGGGGTGTGATGGGATAGGGTGGAGTGGGTTGTGATGGGATGGGGTGGAGTGGGTTGTGATGGGATGGGGTGGAGTGGGGTGTGATGGGGTTGGTGGAGTGACGGTGTGGTGGGGTGGGGCTCATGGGGTGAAGGGGTGAATTGGTGTGGGGTCGGGTCGGGTGTGGTTGGGTGGTAGGATGAGTAGGAGGAGGAGAAGGAGGAGGGACAGTGAGACTAAAAGCAGTAGCAGTAGCAGTAGTTGGAGGAAGAGGAGGAGGAGGAAGAAGAGAAATGAGGATGAATCTCTCTTTCCTTCCTTCCTTCCTTCCTTATTTCTGTATTTTCTTTACACCACCATACCAGACCTTCTTATCTTCCCCGATTATACTGTACATAGCCACGAGGTATGAGGCGCATGTATGAAAAATATAATAATAATAATAATAATAATAATAATAATAATAATAAGGAGCACAAGGAAAGATCAGAAAGAGGAGGTATTGCTTGGTCCCTTTTCACCTCTACTGTAACTAATTAGAGTATAAAGCAATGAATGACACACCAAGCTGTATAAAAGCACGGTGCTTGGTTATACGACTGTGTGTGTGTGTGTGTGTGTGTGTGTGTGTGTGTGTGTGTGTGTGTGTGTGTGTGTATAGGCTGGTTATACGTGTGTGTGTGTGTCTGTGTGTGTGTGTGTGTGTGTGTAGAGGCTGGTTATACGCCTGTGTGTGTGTGTGTGTGTGTGTGTGTGTGTAGAGACTGGCTATACGACTGTGTGTGTGTGTGTGTGTGTGTGTGTGTGTGTGTGTGTGTGTGTATAGAGGCAGCAGTCACACCAAGTTGCGACCACTGGCACTCCCCTCTGATAGGTTCTTTGAAATCACAAAGCCAATGGAGTTTTGCCTGAAATCCGTATAGCACTTTTCTCTTTTACACTACACAGCCGAGGCCCGGGTAAGCTAAAATAAAATAAAATAGAAAAAAAAGAGCAGGGATTAATCTAGACACAGAGAACGGACGGTGGAACGGATGGACAGGGGAGAGAGAGAGAGAGAGAGAGAGAGAGAGAGAGAGAGAGAGAGAGAGAGAGAGAGAGAGAGAGAGAGGGAAGAGTGAGAACAAACTAGAGAGCTAGAAAAAGATAATAATAGTGATTGACAAATAGTATATAGATAGATAGATAGATAGATAGATAGATATTGAGAGACAAAGACAGACAGACAGGCAGACAGATTGAATACAGGGTTAAAACGACAGAGAGAGAGAGAGAGAGAGAGAGAGAGAAAACAAGAGTCAGAATAAATAGAAAGAGAAACAGAGAGAGACACATACACAGAGAGAGAGAGAGAGAGAGACTGGATGGCTGGTGACAGTGACTCTTCATCTGGAACAAAATCCCTGCCACAAAGGACCCATCAGTGACGGCTGTAACACCCTCTCAAACACACAGTGGGGCCGCTGAAAAAGGATACAATCCCTTTTACATTCGGTGCTATTGGCGAGCATTTGGTTCCAATCGCGCTGGATACAAGTTCCAATCCCCGACAAGAGCCGAAGCCAAAACAATGGAACCCACCGGGCCCCATCGCTCTGATAAACTTTCCGACCGGCTTCCCTCTGCACCAATTGGCTTTCAAATTTTGGGCTGCCTCTATTATGACCAATATGACTATGAATATCTGGCGGCCGGGCGCCTGTAGGGGACTCAACAATCGTCCAATATTGACCATCAAAACATTTCTCAGCTTAATCTATCTGTGAAAATTTATTGCATATATATAACTCAATTCACAGCCCCGGCCAAATGCTACTACCTGCCTGGATATCATTCTGATGACACTACCACCGTCATATATGCATATCGGACTTCTCTATAATACCTCTCCTACCCTCCCTCTATTCCCTGTCCCATGCACTACCCCAACCCTACCCCCCTACCCGATCCCTTATAATACCTCTCTCACCCCCCTCTATCCCCTGCTTCCATTGCCCCCCCCCCCCACTCCACCCCACCACCCCCCCATCACCCCCCGTGCCCAGGCCAGCAACCCCATCTATACCCCCGCTTGCCCGTGTATCAGATCAGATCATTGCTTTCCCGTCCTCCACACAATTCAGAAATAAAGAGTCGGAGCCCAAAAATAATAATGTGTTCCCTGCTAATTAGACTCTCACCCCTGAGTTGCAGCTGACAAGTGACCGTCAACAGGGCTTCAGATCATTAACCTGTTTCAATGAGAGAGAGAGAGAGAGAGAGAGAGAGAGAGAGAGAGAGAGAGAGAGAGAGAGAGAGAGAGAGAGAGAGAATCCTTGGTACTGGTGAAAAAATTAAATGCGACCTACTTTCTACCCACCATGCAGGGAGACTGGTAAATTCTTGTGGAGGAACAGTGGCGACTCCAGGTAAAGTTAGGTTAGGCTAGGTTAGGTTGGGTTAAGCTAAAGGCTAACCTAGTTAGGCTACTTTAGATTAGACTTGGTTAGGCTAGATTAGGTTAGGCTAGGCTTTGTAAAGCTATCGGCTAAGCTAGGTTAAGTTAGGTTAGGCTAGGTTTGGTTAGTATAGACTAGGCTAGGCCAAATTATGTTAGGCTAGGTTATGTTAAGTTATGATAAGGTAGGTTAGGTTAGGTTAGGTTATTTTATGTTATGATAAGCTAGGTTAGGTTAGGTTAGGTTATGTCCAGGGTCCAGAAGTTCATCAGTTCATGTCGAGGTTCTCTTTTTTTGTAGTGTTATGGTACAGTGATAGCGCCTGTGGACTTTGTACTCAGAGTTCCCAGTGTTCAATATCCGGTTGGGACACTCATTGAGATTTATACCACACGTTAATATGTTCTTATATAGATGGTACCCTTAATAGTATACCTGCCTGCTCCTACCTAATAGTACTTCCTCCCCGTCCACCCCTTCAGCACCTCCTACAATAGCTACTACCCCTACCTAGCCTACTCCACCAACCACCCTTTCAATCAGTAGTTCCTTCCCTTCTACCTCTGTCAGCCCCTCCTTCAGTATTGCATCTCCCTTTACCCACTCCACGAATCATCCCCTCCTATATCAGTACATCTCCCACTTACCCACTCAAACAACAACCCCTTCAATCTGTAGTTCCTCCCCGTCCAACCCTTCAGCTCCTCCTACAGTATAAACATTTCCCTCTTCCCACTACACCAATCATCCCCTGCTGTCAGTACTTCCTCACCTTCTTTCTCTTCAACCCTTCCTACTGTATAGCATCTCCTCTTTACCATACCTACTCCACCAACCAACCAACCATTCCCTGCTGTCAGTACTTCCTCCCCATCCATCCCAGGTACAGTACAGTGCTATAGAGACAAGGAACTAGAGCCTCTAATCGTCTTATTCATTGGTGCATCGTCCCCCTGTGATCCCCTTCTCTTTTTTTATATTCCCTCCCTCGTCATCCTCCTCCGCCCAGAGTCCCGTCTCCCCTCTACGTGTGTGTGTGTGTGTGTGTGTGTGTGTCCTTCCTCTACCATTGCCTAACTGTGTGTGTGTGTGTCTGTGTTAGTGTGTGTGTGTGTGTGTTCCCTTCCGACGCCACTTCCCCCTTTCACTTACTTGCTTGAATACTCGCCTCTCGTCCTCCTTGTAAGACAGTCAGCCATATTGCTCTCTCTCTCTCTCTCTCTCTCTCTCTCTCTCTCTCTCTCTCTGCTACACATACAGAGAGAGAGAGAGAGAGAGAGAGAGAGAGAGAGAGAGAGAGAGAGAGAGAGAGAGAGAGAGAGAGATGACCTCCTTGTAAGACAGTCAGCCATATTGCTCTCTCTCTCTCTCTCTCTCTCTCTCTTCTTGTCTGGCTTGATCCTATTCACTGGACCTTCCCCTCTCTATCTTTATTTTCTTCTCATTCTCTCTACTTCCCTTCCTCACTTCCCTTACTTACCCTCTCTCTCTCTCTCTCTCTCTCTCTCTCTCTCTCTCTCTCTCTCTCTACTCGCCGGGATAAGAAGAAAAATTTAAACCCACTATAGTTCGCTTTATTAAACAACAACAACAACAATAACAACCACAACAATAAAAATAACAACAACAACAACAACAACAACAACAACAACAAGACTGGTGGCTGACTGGCTGAGTAAAAGTCAAGGAAGGAATGGACCAAGGTTCGAGAGACCAGAGAGGGTGAGGGGGAGGAAGGGTAGAGAAGGGAAAGGAAGGGAAGAGAAGGGAAAGGAAGGGATGGAAGGGATGGGAAGGATGGGAAGGGGAAGGGAAAGGAAGGGAAGGGAAGGGAAGTGAAGGGAGGACAGGGGAAGGAACGGGAAGGGAAAAGATGGGAAGGGAAGGGGAGGTAAGGGAAAGGATGGGAAGAGAGAGGATAGGAAGGGAGGACAGGGGAAGGGATGGAAAGGGAAAGGAGGGGATGGAACGGGAGTTTAATGGATGGGAAGGGAGTTTAATGGGAAGGATGGGAAGGGAAGAGAAGGAATGAGAAGAGAAGAGAAGGGAAGGGAAGGGAAGGGAAGGGAAGGGATGAGAAGGAAAGGAAAAGGAGGAAAAGGCATGGTGAGGGGAAGGGATGGTAAGGGAAAGGAAGGGAAGGAAAGGATGGGAAGGGAAGGGAAAGGAAGGGAAGGGAAGGGAAGGAAAGGATGGGAAGGGAAGGGAAGTGAAGGGGTGAGGACACATGGGTGAAAGCAACACACTTTACCCGATTGCTGCTCCTTTCTTGGGTGCGTTTGTCTGTCTGTGTGTCTGTTTGTATGTCATCTCGTGTGTCTGTTTGTCTGTCTGTGTGTCATCTCGTCTGTCTGTCTGTCTGTCTGTCATCCCGTCTGTCTGTTTGTATGTCATCCCGTCTGTCTGTCTTTCTGTCTGTCTATCTGTCTGTCTATCTGTCTGTTTGTCTGTCTGTTTGTATGCCATCCCGTCTGTCTTTCTGTCTCTCTGTCTGTTTGTCTGTCTATCTGCTTCTCTGTTTGTATGTCATCCCGTCTGTCTGTCTGTCTATCTATCTATCTGTCTACCTGTCTTTTTGTATGTCTTCCCTTCAATCTGTCTGTCTGTCTCTCTGTATGTATGTCATCCCGTCTGTCTGTATCTCATCCCGTCCGTCTATCTATCTATCTATCTATCTATCTCTCTGTATGTATGTGTGTCTGCTCCCTCATCCGTATCAATGACTGACTTTCCCACCCAACTCATCCTATATAAGTATCACCTTTTTTGTATACTTCTTGGTGTTGTAAAATCCTGTATTGTTGTTTCGTTCTCAGGAGCAGCACCACACCTTTGACACTCTCTTAAAGGTTCGTTTCACTTCACCTTTTCAACATTTGCATACAACTTTTTTCTATTTCATTTTTCTATCGGGAGATTTGAGGGTCTGTGTTTGTTTGTTTGTTTGCTTGTTTGTGTTTGTGTGTGTGTGTGTTTGTGTGTGTGTGTGTGTGTGTGTCTATGTAACGATCTATCTATTTATCTAATCATATTCCTGTATATCTAACACACACACACACACACACACACACACACACACACACAAACACACACACACAGTACCAGTGGGAACCTCACCATCATACCCATATACCCAGACCAGAACCACCAAGGACTGGGGGTATCAATCTCTGACCCCAACACTGCCGCCGGGGTTGGAACGACGGGGGAGGTGTGAAATGTGGCGGGAAAATGAGGATTTCAGGCACCTCGACTTAAACAAACTGAGGTGTGAGTCAGTCGTCTTCTCCTTCCTCTTCCCTCCCTCCCATCCTTCGCGGGGCCTCTCTTCCTTCTCTCCTTACCGGTGTGATGGATGGTTAAGCCCCCACGGAGTCCTACGGTGTCCTGCGGGGTCCCCTGGGTATCCTGCCGTGCTCGTGGGACGTCCCGTGAGGCGTGAGGTGGGGCGCCTTGTAATCAAATCAGGGAGGGATTGGGAAAATAAACGACCCGGAAAACACCTATAACCTATTCCTCCTGAGCGATACATTAACGTCCCATTCCTTTTCTCACCATTATTTACGATATCACCATTTGGGCACCCTTAAAAAAAAAAAAAAAAAAAAAAAAAAGTCTGCAGTGAGTTTTCATCTTTGGTTTACATACATACATACATATATCGTGTCAGAATATTTCGTGTTGGTAGAGTGTGTATAGGTGAGGTGTACAGTACAGCTGGAGGCAAAAGTCGTGTCGCCACATCAACCAACTCATGAACAACAGTATGGAAATATTATTAAGCTTCACGGACTCGTAAACTGAATAACCAGAGATGTTTTATTAATTTGCCCAATTGTATATTGTAATTCTGTGTTGGTGAATGTGTTTGTTCGATTATTATTATCTTTCATTAACGTTATCCTTCAATAAACGCTGAGTGAGGCGACAGGACTATTGCCTCAGACTGTACGTAGTGGTGTTGGTTGTTGTTGTTGTTGTTGTTGTTGGTGTTGGTGTTGTTGTTGTTCCTAAGTGAGCGTTCGTGTTTGCATCTTTAAGTGAAGGATATCTGTCGTTTATCTTGCCAAGGGTTTTTTTTTTTTTTCAACTTCTCTACGGGTTGTGATGTGGAGAAATGAGAGGTGAGGGCGAGGTGATGGAGGTCTCATTGTTGGAAAGCCCTCATTGTGAAGGTCGGAATGTGCATGGAGGTTTGGGTTCTTGCTGGCTTGTTTGCTAACCTGTTTGTACTGTATGTGTTAAGGGAGGTAATACACTTTTGGTACATTACATTGGAGAGATTTGATTCTTCCAAAGTATGCCAGAAAGGAAACAGGACCGGGTTATCAAAAATATCGGTGGTCTGTTGTTTGGAATTGGTTGGATGGATCAGTTGCTCTAGATTAACCAACACTGTATTTCCCCCCTTAAAAGCACAGACACATAGGAAGGTTCTGTAGAATAAGTAGCGAACAGTCGTCAATAAAGGTTCCATTTCTTGCGTTGTTGTTTTTTAACCAGTCGACCAAGCTAAAGTATATTCTAATTGTAGTTATAAATGATGGTAAATATGAAGGTACGTACGTTGAGAGGGGAAGTATACAGTGTTGGTAGGCTAAAATTTGAAGCATTTGATTCCTCCAGCCTATTCCATGCAACAAACCACCATTATTTATGTTAATTTAGTCCTGTTTCCTGGCATACTTTGGTGGAATCAAGGCGCTCCAATGTACATACCAAAAGTATACTACCTCCTTAAGTGCAGTCAGGCGTCTTCCCAAACAAGTGAAAGGAGAAGGGAAGCGAGTCAGTCAGTGCAGTGGTCAGGTACAGACTTCCAGGTTCACCGTTATATTCACCACCACAAGGACGACCACCTACACCACCACCACTACCACCACTAATACTACTATCACTATTGCTTACACTACCACAAACACAACCACAAACACACACACACACACACATACAAAGAAAGAAAGGAAGATTGGTATAATGAGAGGAATGTGGCACCAGGGGGAGTTTGTCCACTGCAGTCTGGCCACACAATCACCACAACAACAACAACAACAACAAACACACACACACACACACACCTCTACGCCTGGTTTAAGGAGTTCATTACTTTCTCTGGGGTGAATTGGAGGCCACAGATTCCTCCAAACACTGCCAGTAAACCACACGACACTTCAGCATACGTGTAGGGGATGCGTTTCCTTGCATTGTACAGAAGACGACGTAGACTCCAATTCTCCCACAACAGACAAACGACTCCCTTCACAGACAAACGACCTCCTTTACGTATAGACAAACGACCCCCTTCACAGACAAACGACCCCCTCCACAGACAAACTACCCCCTTCACAGACAAACGACCCCCTTCACAGACAAACGACCCCCTTCACGTACAGACAAACGACCCCCTTCACTTACAGACAAACGATCCCCTTCACATACAATCGATCCCCTTCACACACAAACGACCCCCTTCACACACAAACGACCCCCTTCACAGACAAACTACCCCCTTCACAGACAAACTACCCCTTTCACAGACAAACGACCCCCTTCACATACAGACAAACGACCCCCTTCACATTATGCCATGCTGTGGAGGCTAACTTGCTGGTCTGGTGTTGTATACGAGTTTAGGGTCGCTAAGGGGAGAACTTGTTTGTGGTCAATTGGAGGGCTGCTTCTGATTCCTATACAAACTCTTCCGGAAAACAAATCAGAACCATTTTACTAATAAGGGGAAATGTTTCGTGACAGAGTTTGGATGAATCACTCACTATCTCTACAGTTTACCCAAAGGAGGTGTTGCCTTTAAGGGGGTGCAGGAGTAGGGGACAGGCTTGGGGGGGGACTGGGGGGGGGAATAGGGGGACAGGCTTGGGGTGGGTAGAAAGCCTGTCCCCTATTCACGCACCCCCCTAACCCCCCCCCCCAAGCCTGTCCCCCTACTCCCGCACCCCTTAAAACCCCCTTAACCCCCCTCCCAAGCCTGTCCCCATATTCCCGCACCCCCTTAACTGCCTCGTGATTACTCCCAGAACTTGGCTAACTAACTGCTGAAGGGAAAGTTGAGATCCATCCCTCGTTGTCTCGTGTAGTACTGTATTGTATATTCATGCGTCCAGGGTGTACAGTCAGTCACGATCAATAGTTTTTTTTACTCCCCCCCCCCCTTCCCCTAGCGAAAGTGAGGTCGGCAAAGTCTGGGTTGGAGAAGGGGCAGACGAACAAATAAACAAACATTGGTCAGTTGGGCACGCCTGATTTTTATGCTTGATGGTGTCAGAGTGGTTCGTTCACTCATCTCAACTTCAACGTCTCTCTCTCTCTCTCTCGCCATTATGAAGCCATATGTCGATCTCCAATAATAATTATGAACCTTGCCAGTGTTAGTTCGTTCATGCAGCCCTTCCTTCTCCAATCACTACTTCCACCTCACTCTCGCTAGGGGGTAGGAGGGGGGGGGGAAGTAAAAAAACATTTGCTCCTGACTCCACATGTTCTTAAAAATTAATATTACTGCTCTGATACTCTTCTCAATGGTCACTGTTACAGATGGAGTGCATGGGTTCAGAATGCCTCGTGTTGTGTGGCATAATGCATCGTATTGTAGGGGCGCAAGAAATAGTTTTAATGACCTATAGTTACCGAAGTGTAACTCAGCGGTCATGTCTCTCTGCCCCCGACACTATAAAACATTACACTACACAGTATACACTATACACTGTACACGACACTATACACGGCTATACATTATACACTACATTACACTATATTACTCCCCACTATACACTATACTACGCTGTACACGACACAATATTATAGACACTATACACTATATTTCACTACATTATCACCACCGACACTATACACTATACACTACATACTAGCCTCGTACATACTTCACCTTCCCTAACCCAAGATGTATAGTGGTCGCCCCAATGTGTTCGAACCCTCTGCCGCCCACCCAACATTACCCACACAATTATATGTATTTTTCAATCATCCTTTATTCATGAAGCCATTTTCCTTGTTAGTGTAATGACATGCTGTGACCAATACATCACACGCTATGCAAATCCCGACCCCAGAACCACAACAACACATTGGCGAAAAAGGTGATGTGGCTCTTAGGTCATTCCTGCTTTCAAGTCCATTGGTTTCCTCGAAGGTGAGTTTAGGATACGGGGTTTCAGAGGAGGAAGGGTGTAAGGATATTTTCTCTAATCTTGGTTGATAGGTCGGTACTTGTCTAAAATGTCTTAACGTACGTGTTCCAGTTAAAAAGAGTTTGTCGACGAATTGAAGGCTGTTGTTGATTTCCCCACACTCTTACAAAATGCTGACTACTCCAGTATAGTTGGTCTGTTTCACGTCACAGTTTGGAGGAAAGAGTAACTAACCTTCATGTTGACTTGCAAAACTTTTCTTCCACATAAGGAAATACTCTCTTGAAAGTAAATTGGAATTGCTACTACTGATTCCTCCAGACCATGCCACTAAACAAGCGTCCTATTAGAAACACTGAGGTTGTTCTCTGTTTCCTGGTATAATTGGAGGAATCAATATTATACCCTTTAGTTTACCAAAGAAAAAAGTTCTCCCCTTAATTCATTTCCTCTCTGCTCTGAACGCGGTACCCATAATGAAAGGAGGCTAATAAATGTACTGCACAGACCCACAATCTCAAGAGGTACTCATATATAACCACGGTCAGAACTGGGATACCTCACACACACACACACACAACACACACACACACACACACACACACACACACACACACACACACACACACACACACACACACACACACACACACACACACAACGGGGACACACACACACACACACACACACCCACACAACACACACACACACACACACACAACACACACACACAACGGAGATAACTCAGACCACATACACACTCCTCCTCCTCCTGCATGACGTGACGGATGGTGAGGTGGGTGTAGTGCTGAGTGGATGATATTGGGTGAGGTGTGGTGGTGGTGATTGGGTGATGCTGGGTGTGATGGTGGAGTGGTGAATGTAGTGTGTGGATGATGTTGTGTGCTGGATGGTGTGGTGTTGTGTCTGAGGTGGAGTGGTGAGTGTAGTGTGTGGATGTTGTCGTGTGCTGGGTGGTGTGGTGTTGTGTCTGAGGTGGAGTGGTGAGTGTGTGGATAATGTTGGGTGTGATGGTGGAGTGGTGAGTGTGTGGTGTGAGAGTTGGGTGTGATGGTGAGGTGGTGAGTGAGTGGGTGATGCTGGGTGGTGTGGTGGTGGAGTAGTGAGTGAGTGGATGTTGATGTGTGATGGAGTGAGTGGTGAGTGTGTGGTGTGAGAGTTGGGTGTGATGGAGTGGTGATTGGATGATGGTGACATGAAATAATCTAACACAATGAGGTCTCGTCCATCCAGCATGCAAATGAGAAAACAGAACATCTTTCCCCTCAATGCAAAACAATAATAAGAATTAAACTGAAGTCATACCACCAACTTGTATGTCGAAATGCCAAGGGCAGCATAATAACCACCTGACACAAGTGAATGAATGCCTCTATACCCTTCCATCACTAAGAAAAAAATACACACACACACATACACAGACACACACACACAAAACTCAATTGGATGGGAGACAGAACTCTGGACATATCGCTGGAACCATGACAATCAGACCACTTTGAAGCCATTATTGATTGCATGCGAGTGTACAGTAGAGATTGCAGGCACTGATAGGTCTCCTTCTTGTGAGCGAGAATGCACAAGCTTGAAGATGCTTGCTTGTGAATTCCCTTGACGACCGATAACAACGACGACAGGATGACAAACACTGAATGTTCGGCGATATTTTTGTTGACAGAATGAATGCACAGCTGAGTGAGAGAGGTGGTGTTGGGTTACAGTGGTGTATGTACAGTCGCGGTCAAATATATTCATCCATATAGGGGTAACTCACATAAGAATTTGACAGCTTCCCTCTGTTCCTTAGATGATAAACTTTCCAATAAATAAGTTACCTACCATCTTTTAATTAAATACAAGCAGCTACACACTACTTAAAACAATAACATTATATGTGAACGTGAAAACATTAGACAGTAAATTGTTTGAGATACCCATATGTGGTTAATTATTATTGACCGCGACTGTACAATGAGGGAGGTGGTGTTGAGGTATAGTGGTGTATGTACAGTACAATGAGGGAGGTGGTGTTGAGGTATAGTGGTGTATGTACTGTACAATGAGGGAGGTGGTGTTGAGGTATAGTGGTGTATGAGTAGTACAGATGTATACTTGTATGTATATGTGGCTCGTTCTTTGCAGTGTGAGAGAAGGATGTGTTTGTTTACTCTTTCTCTCCTCGTGAAGACAGACACAGGGATGGCTGGTTGCATACAGTCAGTCAAGCAAGACAGGCAAGGAGGCAATGAGGCATGCAGGCAGACAGGCAAGGAGACAGGAAGGCAGACAGGTGGTCAAACAGGCATGCAGGCAGACAGGCAAGGAGACAGGAAGGCAGACAGGTGGTCAAACAGGCAGGCAGGCAATCAGGCAGTCAAACAGAGAGGCAGGCAATCAGGCAGTCAAACAGGGAGGCAGTGAGGTAGGCAGTCACACACGTAGGTAGGCAGGCAGGCAGTCAAACACGTAGGTAGGCAGGCAGGCAGGCAGGCAGACAGTAGGGAGGGAGGGAGGGAGAACCACCACCCACCCACCCACCCACCCACTCACTCACTCACTCACCACTTTGCATGAGAATAGCCACACAGCAAAGTTATGAGCTATTAGACGACTAAACACCCACAACGAACCTTTTTGTCGGGGTCCTGGATCACCGACTCGATAGTTTCACCGGCGCGGGTGTATATATTTTTTTGTTTGTGTGGAGAAGTTCATTGTCTTGTGTAGGTACCCGGGTCTTGTTACGTCGAGGCCAGACCCTTTACCGAGTCGGCCCCGTCCCTTTCAGCCGAGAACCTTTTAACGTGTTGGTTCCTCCCCCTCAGTAACCCTTTAACTCGCCACTCCTTCCTGCTCCTTTATTCTCTTCTGCTGTACAGTCTGCTAAAAAGATTCTGAAATTGTGCCGTTCAATCGAGAGGTAGGGATGGAAATATTTGACAGCTTTATACTTTTTTATTGTGTGTGTGTGTGTGTGTGTGTGTGTGTGTGTGTGTGTGTGTGTGTGTGTGTGTGTGTGTGTGTGTGTGTGTGTGTGTGTGTGTGTGTGTGTGTGTGTGTGTGTGTGTGTGTGTGTGTGTGTGCGTGCGTGCGTGCGTGCGTGCGTGCGTGCGTGCGTGCGTGCGTGCGTGCGTGCGTGCGTGTGTGTGTGTGTGTGTGTGTGTGTGTGTGTGTGTGTGTGTGTGTGTGTGTGTGTGTGTGTGTGTGTGTGTGTGTGATTTTCTTCATTAACCTACTTTATAAATATGAGGATGGAACTGAGGAAAGAAGAGGATGGAAAGTAATGAGGAGGAGAAGTGGAGATAAGAGAGATGGATTGATGGATGGATGGATGGAGGAGAGCTGATGGAATGAAAGCAATACAGGTGAGGAGGGAATATACCTTGTTGTCTTTTCCGGTGAAGGTAATTCACTCCAAGAAAATTTCATTATACCAAATCCAAAAATATATCCTTACCTACGATTTATAAACAAGGGAATATGAATGAAACGTGCATCTAAGTTCATAATTATTACTTAGAAGGGAAGGATAAAAATATATAAAGCAGTATAATTAGGTGGATCGATAACCTGCTAAATTCGATGGCGTTTCACCTATGCATGCATCGTTTCCTCTCCTTTTCCAATGTAACCTAACCCAAGCAAGGCAAAGGGGGGGGGGGTAGATATCAGCATGTGTCTTGGACGGGACTGACTAGGCTATGCATGTTAATGGGGATATGTCGTGAGAAGCTGCTCAGTTCACTTCCATTACACTTCATAAACTATTGAGGGCCCACGACAGTACTTTGACAGAAACACAATCGAGTTAAGAGAATATCATGAAATTTGCAAAACGTGTGGTTTGTTGAGTGTGAGCTGCAGGACATTAATTGTTCTTGGAGTTTATTTTTTATTTTATTTTTTTTTTTATCTGATCTATGCGAAGGGTCCAGTTATGGTCAATACAATACGCGTCATGCAAATCTAATGTATTTTTTTGTTCATGTGTGTTTAGAAGATTATGTATTTTTATGGGATGGAATAAGTGTGACTGTATATGTATGTGCGTGTATGTGTATGTGCGACAGCATTATGTGAAAAAAGATATACCGAGAGATCGTAAGATCCTAATGCGAAAGCGAACGAGACTAAAGAAGGCAATGATAGGGGAAACAAACAATTATAAAACAGAGAGAATTCATAGGCAAATCCAAGACATCGAGGACAAACTAAGCCAATCTTGTGACAATGAACTGAAGGTAGCCGAGGACAGAGCAGTTGAAAAAATAAGCACCAACCCCAAATATTTTTATTCATATGTCCGCTCAAAAGCAGTAACCCGGAGCTCCATCGGACCCCTACTGTACGAAGGAGAACTGGTAAATGACCCAAAGCTTATTGTAAGAGCTCTGAACGAACAGTACAACTCGGTATTCAGCAAACCCTTGACAGAATACCAAGTAAACCCCTGGAATTTAGTCACCTACCAACTTGAAGATATCTGCTTCACCCCATTAGATATTGAAGCTGCTTTGTCTGAGGTGAAGATGGACTCAGCAGCAGGACCAGATCAGGTTCCTGCTATCCTTCTCAAGAAATGTGCGAAAACAATATCTACCCCATTATTTACTTTATGGAGGTCCTCTCTCGACCAGAGCGTAATTCCAACAGCATTGAAGCGCGGTATGATAACACCAATTTATAAAGGAGGAGATAAAACTAAACCAAAACAATATAGACCCGTATCACTAACATCGCACGTGATAAAAATATTTGAACGTATCATAGTGAAAAAGCTGAGGGATTACATGGAAAAGAATGAGCTGTACAACCCTGGACAACACGGGTTTAGAAGTGGAAGATCTTGTCTCTCTCAATTATTACAACATCAGGCAGAAATACTGAATACACTAGAGAATGAAGAAAGTGCAGATGTTATATATTTAGACTTCTCTAAAGCTTTTGATAAAGTAGACCATATAATATTGTTAAGGAAACTATCAAGCCAATTTGGAATTACAGCAAAAGTCTTAAGCTGGTTGAAGGATTTCTTTACAAACAGAACTCAATCAGTAGTGGTGGATGGGGTCAAGTCTGAGGAATCAAAGGTCACAAGTGGTGTGGCTCAAGGATCCGTAATTGGCCCCATGTTGTTCCTTATGTACATGACAGATATCGACCACCAAGTAGAATACTGCAGGACTACCTCATTCGCCGACGACACCCGACTACTGGGCAGAGTGAAAACCGCTGAAGATTGCAGGAAAATACAAAAAGATCTTACAAAAGTATACACATGGGCCCAAAATAACAACATGGAGTTTAATTCATCTAAGTGTGAACTAATGAAATACATCTACCCAAACCAACAACCAATTGACTTTATCTATGAAGATCCAACAGGTGCAATAATACAGAGAAGCACAGAAGTACGAGACTTGGGTATCATTATGAACGACGGTGCAAACTTCGACACCCAGATACACACCATGGTGAAGAAAGCCAAACAAAACAGTGGCTGGATTCTGCGTTCTTTTAGAACCAGAGAAAACCACGCAATGCTCACGCTATTTAGAGCCATGGTACTACCTTTGGTGGAATACTGCTGCCAACTATGGAACCCTACAAGCATAGGAAAGATAAGAGAACTAGAAGCCATACAAAGAACATTTACAGCGAAAATACAACATACGAACAACATGAACTACTGGAGAAGACTGAAACATCTGGATCTGTACTCGTTAGAACGTAGAAGAGAAAGATACCTCATAATATATATATGGAAAATTATCAACGGACATGTACCAAATCTGGATCACCCGAACACTATCAAGGTGCACAATTCCGGCAGAAGAGGTCCTTTGTGTATCATCCCACCAATAACCCGAACACGGAAGCATATCCAGACACTCAAGGAAAGCTCATTTACCGTACACGGACCTAAGCTCTACAACTGCATACCTATGGAATTACGGCAATCAACATGCTCATTGTCAACTTTCAAAAAACGACTGGATTATTTTTTACACACCATACCAGACCAACCAGCTTTACCACACTACCATCAGCCATCACAGTCTAACAGTTTGTTGTACCAACTACAATACCGATACCAACAGGGTGGTGCATCAGCATGACCCAGGACCTAGAGTCCTAAACATCACTTCAGGAACTTCAGAACTTCAGTGTGTGTGTGTGTGTGTGTGTGTGTGTGTGAGAGAGAGAGAGAGAGAGAGAGAGAGAGAGAGAGAGAGAGAGAGAGAGAGAGAGAGAGAGAGAGAGCTTATAGTTTGATGTTGATTTACACCATGGCTTTTCAGAGTGAAGAAGGAACATAAATTCAGCCCTATAATTATTACCGTGGCAATATATTCGTGGCTGCAATTCTTAGCAGTAATTACTTCATTAGAAAACGCAAACATCCGGTTAATCATGGTCACAGGGAATACATGCAGCAAAATAATTGGCCTTCCCTCAATGCCTCGTGTGTAATTTAGAGGGACCACAATAAACTCTATATTTAGGAGAGACATATTGGTTGGTATATACACACACGAATTGGCAGCTTATTATTTTCCTTATTGTATTTTCTTCTTTTCACTCTCAATGCTCGTCTGACTAAAGCTATATACACCTACAATACTATACTATACATTAACTAGATGGGGTATTATGATATTGTGTGGGAATATTGGGAGCAACTGATTACACCAAACTATTCCAAGCAACAGGCTATTATATACTTTAATTATTTCTCTTTAGCCTGTTTCCTCGTGTAGTTTGTAGGAATCGCGAGGCTCCAGCTTATCTGAATCATTATTATTTACTGTATTCGTTCTCATTTCATTTTTTTCAAGGCAAGAAAATACCGATCTGAATGTGCAAAGGAGATTAATTAAAGTGGGGAAGACTTACTTATAGTACAGTGTTGGTAAATCTGGAGCAACTGTTTCCGCCCATCTATTCCAAGCAACAGGCCACCATTATTTTTGTTCATCTGGTCCTGTTCTCTGGCATGCATACTTTGGTGGACTCAAGGCTCTCAGGGTATGTACACTCGCAATCTAAAATATGTATCCAGGCTTGCTTCGAATAGCCTGATCGAGTATTAGGCGAGTTCAGGCAAATATAAAACAGGATAAGCGTTGTAATTGGTTCACTACTATGTCAAATGATTCGAAACTTCAACAAGACCTGGATACACATTTTGGATTGCGAGTGTACAATCACGAGCACTAATAAGTATCCAGGTGTGCTTCGAATACCTATAGAGACAGTAAATAAATAAATAAATGCACAATAAGATCTTCATTGGAATTACTTCGTTGGTGAATTGGACTGATCAAAGCTTAAACCAAAATTGTATATACTTATTAGTACTCGTCACTGTACCAAAAGTGTATTAACCCCCCTTAATTCTGACACGTTCAATATACATATCAAGGAAACAGGTACAACCGACAGTATACCGAGATTTATAACACCGTCTGATTATTTTTTGATGGGATAATAACGTACAGAAGAGACGTGATTGGCCCAAAGTCGCCACCCACAGGTATTGGAACTCACACCTTGGCCAATCAGAGGCAAAGGTTTACAAGCCTCGTTGACGTCTGTTGTGGATATTTATCGTCACCTAAAGATTAACATATTTCCATTCTAAAGGCAGCGGTGAAATGTATCAACTCATTCATTATCCCAGAGAAATAATATTAACATTCCCTGCCTGGATGGATCTGGTGACGCTGTTGTTGCTCCTATATTGTTAAAGGCTTCAATGATTCAGCCTCCTGGTGTTATCTATCGGCTTAAGGGGGTACTGGAATAGGGGGACAGGCTTGGGGGGGGGGGGGTTTAGCGGGGTGCGGTAGTAGGGGACAGGCTTGGGGGGGTTTGGGGGTGTGCGGGAGTAGGGGGACAGGTTGGGGGGGTGCGGGAATAGGGGGACAGGCTTGGGGGGGTTAGGGGGGGTTAGGGGGGTGCGGGAATAGGGGACAGGCTTTCTACCCACCCCAAGCCTGTCCCCCTATTCCCGCACCCCCCCAGTCCCCCCCAAGCCTGTACCCTACTTCCGCACCCCCTTAATTAAACAATATTAAATATATCATAAGATGACTCTAAAAATTTTCAAGCTGGGAAGAATGATAATTTTTTGACAAGTCGTTCATATCATTTCCTTCGCCAAATACAGTAAAATTATCTGAGGTAACTTGTGATGCAATTTAAAACACGGCATTGATTCAGAAAAACCCAGATAATCCTGCAATGTATATGCTGTAAGAATATACGTGAAGAGATGGTTATTATTATTTTTATATAATTCTATTTATCATTATCGTAACGTGGGAGTGAAGGCAACCAACAACAACACACTCTGTACACTCGCAATCCAAAATATGTATCCAGGCTTGCTTCGAATAGCCTGGTCGAGTGTTAAGGGGGAAGTTTTGTGTTGGTAAATCTGGAGCAACTGAATCCTCCAAACTATTCCAAGTAACAGAACACTATTATTTTTGCTCCTCTGGTCCTGTTTCCTAGTATACTTTGGAGGAATCAAGGCATTTCAATGTACCAAAAAGAATTACCACCTTAGACGAGCTCAAGTAAATATTATGAAACAGGATAAGTGTTGTAATTGGTTCACTAGTATGTCAAATGATTCGAAACTTCAACAAGAGCTGGATACAAATTTTTTATTGCGACTGTACTGTACTTTCTACTGACATTATCGGCTGTAGTAATTTATGGGTCTTTTTGCGACACATCCATACTAATCGAATATTATAATAGATGAGTCAGTGGTATATGTAGGGCGCGGCCAAGATCTGTCAGGTTACCGATAAAGAAAGACTATTTTTCCCTCTGTAATGATTGGCAGAATTGAATGGCCGCCTTCCTGTATAAGGTCCAATTGTCCCGAGGTCTTATAAATGGGTCAAAATCATAGGCTAATTCATGCTCCCTTCGCCCTTAACTATAGAATATAGAATGATTTCAGTGAACTGGGGACGGCAAATAGGTAAGGTAAGGCACCGTGTTTTCATATTGACTTACTCTGTTTAAATAGCCTAAATATTGGTTTACAATTAATGTATTTTTTTAGTCACTTATCTTCTGGTAGTCTGTTTAATAAGTAGAGTAATTTGATGATTATTTTTTACATTATCCTTCAATAGATGTTTGGAATTTTTTTTTTTTACACCGAATATACCTACAACAAAATGGGTGTCTATAGTATTTTGTTATATTTATTAGCCTTATGAAAAATACACTAAATCCAAACACTATCAATTCCTCCAAACACTCCCAGGAAACAAAACAATGATCTCAGTGTTACTCCTATAAAGGTTAGTAATAGCTGTTTCGTGACATATATAGTTTGGATGATACTGTAATTACCCTCAAAATTTACAGTCCAAGAGTTTCTCCCCTTACACCACCAGTACATACTCCCTCTACTCATTCACCCATGTATAGCCAAATCAAGTTATCATCCACCTATAGAGGAGAAAATAAAGTTATCCTGGTGTGCAGTTGTTGAGGGAGTGTGAAGTAATCAATGAGTGGTGGTGGTGGTTACTGTAAGACGGACACTACCATTCATTATTGTGGACATTAGCTTAAGATTATGTTGGAAATGTTGTGTTGAGTAAAGGAGGGAAGGTCATGCAAGGTGTCCATCCATCATTATACCTGCCTCACTCCCTCCCTCCCTCACCACAACTCTCCCCCAACCTCTCCCTTTCCTCCCTCCCTCACCCGCCATCAACCCCTCCCTCTCTCACTACCACTCTCCCTCCCTCACTACCGCTCTCCCTCCCTCACCAGCCACCAACCCCTCCCTCCCTCACTACCACTCTCCCTCCTTCACCCGCCACCAACCCCTCTCTCCCTCACCCTCCACCAACCTCTCCCTCCCTCACCCTCCACCAACCCCTTCCTCCCTTAGACGTGCCCCAGAAAGTATAATACAGGATAAACATTGTAATCATTGGTTCACTAGTTATGTCAGTCAGTCAGATGAGTCCAAACTTTCAACAACAACAAATCCTCTAGATACTTATTATATACGTGAATCATCCATGCAGTCAAGGAGGAGTAAATGAGTGAGTTTGTTATAGTGAGCCAAGATTCTCCCCGAGTGTGGTGTGGTCAGGAGGGCTTGCAGGCTAATCAGAAACCTTTTGTCAGCCTCACTTTTTCACATGCAAATCAGCAGAAAACGAGCAAGAGGCCAGCCACTCCACCATCCATTCGTGTACAGTCATCACTTTAAGTCCTGTCTGTTGTTGGTCTCAGTGTCGTGAGTGAGAAATATTACGGTGCAAAAAAAGAAAAGTTCGTTCTCTCACTCTCAGCCAGCCACAGTATGACTTTATTCTCTGTGGTTCGAACGACACATAGAAAGCATATTATGCAGTTTGCCATCTATCTATCCTCTGTTGTTTAGTTTTTTTAATCACATACAGGTGCTGTACAGTCGCGGTCAGAAATTGTGTCCTGATCCTTTGGCACGATGAATTACAACTACCCGAGCTTTGATGATTCAAACTACTGTGTGTTATAGGGAGACGCACCGTTGTTCGAACCTTCAAAGCTAGGCTGTTTGAGATTCATCTTGCCATGGGATCGGGACACAATTTCTGACCGCGAGTGTACTTATATTGTGCCTGGCTGAGGGAATGAACTTTTGAGTACCATAGTACATGCCTCATCAATACCAACGGCATAATTTAGCTGACGAGGAGTGGCTAACAAAGGTCTCTTGGTAATGACTGGACGTAAGGACCACTTCTACCTCAATTATCAGTTCCTCAGTCAGTGAATCTTAATATTAATCCCCTGTGTGTGTGTGTGTGTGTGTGTGTGAGAGAGAGAGAGAGAGAGAGAGAGAGTGACCTCGTAGGCAGTGACCGGATCATATCGTAAGCGTTCTTCAAGTTTTCCCAAGCACACTGTAATAATAATAATAGTGGAATATTTCACCCCTCCAACTCTTGCATGAGGGGGCGTGGGAGAGGCCGTGTGCATGGTGTGAAGAGAGGAGTGGTCAAGGGAACGAGAATGGCTTGACTAGACAGGGAGAAAGGGAGAGGTGGAGGTGAAAGAGAAGATGAGACACGAAGGAAGAGGAGGAGGGAAAATAGATGGTGAGAGAAGATGAGATTGACAGGGAGGGGTAGACAGGAAAGGATAGGGAGCAAAGGATAGACAGGAGAGAGTGAACTGTACGGAGATGGATAGACAGGAAGGGATAGACAAAGAAGGATAGACAGAGAGGGATAGGCAAAGAAGGATAGACAGAGAGGCATAGACAAGAAGGGATAGGCAGAGAGGCATAGACAGAGAGGCATAGACAGGAAGGGATAGGCAGAGAGGCATAGACAGGAAGGGATAGGAAGAGAGGCATAGACAGGAAGGGATAGACTTTATTATTTTAGCTTCTGAAAGTTAATACAAACATAAACAAATTTACAGTAAAGTTTTGATATATATTTTACTCACGTGCAGGAAATTATCACAAACATTCCGATAAAAATTCAAGATACACTTTTTTTTAAGAGATTATTGAATGGGACATGGATTATTAAATTTCTCGGGGACTGAACTATAAATCTCATCATAAAAAAAGCAACCGGAAATCCCATTAATTCGCTTGTTGTTAGCGTATTATACCACCAGTGAGTGAGAATTATAGAAACTACCTTTGAACTGAAGTGTACAATCGGTCGTCCATTCGTGTCACGGGTGAATACGTAATAATTCGTCTCGCTGTAAGTCAATGTTACACGAACCTTTACTCTGTCTTTTGGTCGATTTGGGTCCCATGGAGGCTTTGGTACTACACAGTTTGGCTAAAAAATTACCTTCCTGGATGAATTATCTTATTGGTAAACTGGAGGGCTACTGATTCCTCCAAACTATCCCAAGAAACGTTTATAGGAGAGTGACTGCATGACTGACTACACGTGATGAAAACGTTTCCTTCAGAATTCGGGTAGCCAAATATACAGTAGAGGGAAACGTTTATAGGAGAGTGACTGCATGCATGACGACACGCGATGAAAACGTTCCCTTCACAATTCGAGTAGCCAAATATACAGTAGAGCTGAAGGAAACGTTTATGGGAGAGTGACAGATTACACACAGGCTACCAAACGTTTCCTTCAGAGTGGCTCCAGACAGGTATAAGCCAAGCCAAATATTTAATCACTCGATAATTAGGTGTCGCCTGCACACTCTCCAAACTAGGCACCTTTGACGGCGGGTCTTTGTGCAGTGATGGATGTGGTGTAATTCAGTCCGTATATCACCGCTAACTGTGCCAAATTACAATATATGCAGATATCTATAGAGACGCCAGACACGCACCCCTCGTTCCTTGGCTGGTTGGGTTGGGTTGGCTGGTTGTGTAGATGTCAATCGATGCCTTCAATATATTCGGACAATATCCTGAAAATATGCACACTGTTATTACTCATTATTTTCTTTATGTTTTCAATGCACAGTCATGTTGCAATGTTTCGGTACCCCTTCCCCCCCTCCCTCCATCCCCGCTGCGGCCAGTAACCTTTAACAGAAGCACACTTCATTTTTATAATTTGGGTAAAGATGTTTATTTTTCATTCACCTTCATATCATCACATTATGAGTTTAGTTAACGAGTGTATATCCATTCACTAGGTCTTAATTTTACCGTGATTTAATTAAGGGGATAGTGCAGTGTTTGTAAATCTGGAGTAACCGATTCCTCCAAACTATTCCAAGCAACAGAACACCATTATTTTTGTTCACCTGGTCCTGTTTCCTGGCATACTTTAGAGGAATCATGGCACTCCAGTGTAACAAAAGTGAATTCACCCCTTAACATTTTCTCGTACTGTAGTCTAGTGAACGAGTGAACGAATGTATGACCGTTCATCCAATGTTATTTTATTGTTCACGTTCTGTAAAGGAGGAACAGAAACTTTGTATGGTGACTGTACTGTGTGTGCCATGTCGGGTTCCATCCAGTCTTCTATGGTATACGTCAAATGTCAATCGATGTTTGCCTTGTGTTTGGACAATGATTCTCAGGAAATGTGCAACCTCATTTCTGTTCTCTGGGTTCAGTTTCCCTCGTAGCAGTGTTTTGTTCGGCCCCCCACACCTGTCTCTCAGCGCCTCAGGAGTGTATATAGGCTACTGTCTATAGAGAAATAAAATAGATATCGGAGGTAAACTTTGTAAAGTATACGTAGGTAAGAAAATAAAGGTGAGGAAAAAAATATACAGATTCTAGTTTTCATGTCAGAACAAGGAAAATATTGCATTTCTGCTTGTCACCATATTATATTCAAAGCATTTCAATTTGTAGTGTTGGTGTCTGGGACGGACGGCTATGTATATATATATATATGTTTTGCAGGCAACGGAGCCAAGTTCGAATAAGCAACATTCATGCCGTCAATAATCGATGATCTTGATGTGGACGGAGAATATCGAGAAAACGTGCTTACACAAAGTGAGTAAAAATAGTCCACTGTATTCTGTTTTGATGAATGGTAAATGTCCAATGCTGTATCGTAATGGCTAATAGTTGAGGGGTCTGCATGTGTCGTTGATGGAAAACTGGAGGAGGCTACTGATTCTTACAAACTATATGCCAGGAAACAAGGCGACTTCAATGTTAATCTAATGGGTGAATCTGTAAATAACCCTCATATTTATCAAAAAGAAAATACTTATCCCCTTAATTTCTTTTGACATCCCTGGTTATAGAAGTCACGCTAGACTAAATGTTGACTAAATGAAGGGCTACTGTTTCCTCCTAACTATGCCACGAAACAGAAAACCTCAATTAGGAACATTAAGGTCATTTGTTTCCTGACATAGTTTGGAGGCATTAATTAACAACAGCCATTGAACTAAATAAATGCCTCTCCTTAAGGTGGTAATTCCCTTTTGGTACATTGGAGTGCCTTGATTCCTCCAAAGTAAGATAGGAAACAGGACCAGAAGAGCAAAAATAATGGCATTCTGTTGCTTGGAATAGTTTAGAGGATTCAGTTGCTCCAGAATTACCAACACAAGTGACCCCATCTCAGTGACCCCCATCCCATTCAATTTTACGTCAGCGAGAACATGACGAAATAAAAGTTAGTATAGTCATTTATTTTATACTCCTTTTGAGATAACCAAGCCTGGGGAAGGAAAGTTAAAATCTATATAAAAAAAAACACACACACACACAAAAAGTAAAACACAAATAGAATGCATATATACTGCTGTTTTTCCGTAATCAACAACCCTCACCTCATTCTCTCCCCACGACCCCCTGCAGTAAACACCACACCTAGCACGCGGCTATGAATACACGACACCCTTATATATCACTCGCATCAATGGCTCCTCATTAGGGGTTAAGTTGCCTTGCGTGAATATAATAACAGCTGGTGATTCCTCCAAACTATCCCGGGAAACAAAATAAATAACCAGCAACAAATAATAATAATAACCAAAAACCTTTATTGGTGTTATTATTAATTAAGGGGGTGCGGGGGGGTGGACTGAGGGGGTTTGGGAATAGGGGGACAGTCTTGGGGTGGGTAGAAAGCCTGTCCCCTATTCCCGCACCCCCCCTAACCCCCACCAAGCCTGTCCCCCTACTTCCGTACCCCCCACAAACCCCACGACCCCTCTAAGCCCCCCCCCCCCAGCCTGTCCCCATACTCCCGCACCCCCTTAAGGGATATGTTTCGCTGGCATCGTTGTGTTGGAGGACTTTGTATAAACCTTTCTCCAATTATTTACACCATCAAGAATTACCGTAGTCAGTTATTGGACTCTCCCCCCCCTTCTTTATTCTTTTACCAGTTCCAATGACGAGGTGGTGCATGGGTAATAAATCACCTTGGTAAGCATGCATGACGTGTGGGGGGTGTTGCAGCAGGAGGGAGGGGGGGGGCGGGGGGTAACCTATTGGGACGCCTGTATGTTATAAATAAATGTTGATAATGCTGATGAATTTCCCTCCCAGGTGATGATTACGTGTCAATAATCAACATGGATGATTTGGGGTGGTAGTTTAACATCTGCCGTTTTGCTTACTTAATTAATGGAGTGGATGGATTGAGGAGGTGAGTGAAGGGGTATAATGTATGTAGGTATAATAATGTAGGTTACTTAATGGAGTGGATGGATTGAGGAGGTAAGTGAAGGGGTATAATGTATGTAGGTATAATAATGTAGGTTACTTAATGGAGTGGATGGATTGAGGAGGTAAGTGAAGGGGTATAATGTAGGTAGGTATAATAATGTAGGTTACTTAATGGAGTGGATGGATTGAGGAGGTAAGTGAAGGGGTATAATGTAGGTAGGTGGAGTCTTATTGTATTGGTGAGTGTATATAGACATGATTTATACAGACATGATGATTATAGTGAAGTGCTCCGATATATTTAGTAGTTAATTTTAAGGATAGTGTTGATGTTATATGTAGGTGAGGGAGCGATAATAATATGTAGTGGTGATATTATGATGTGTCTGCATGTGTGTAGGTCAGGTCAGGTCAGGTTAGATTAGGCTAGGTTATAGAAGTTAGGTCAGGTCAGGTCAGGTTAGGTTAGGGTAGGTTAGGGTTGGTTTAGTTAGGGTATGGTAGGGTAATTTTGGTTATATAGGTTAAGATGTTTGGGAGAGGTAGTATCCTTCTTGGGTTGGTTCGACTGCTTTCGTGATCATAACTTAGCATCCATTGCAAAATTTTTATGTATTCTAGTTACAGGTAGAGTTTGATTGACTAGCCAACGAGTGGAGAGTGTTTAAACAAGTAGCCTACAGCAATTTTCCAAAGGTCGGAGCTGGGGTAGGACAGCGTGGGTATCCTTAAGGAGGAAGTACAGTGTTGGCAAATTTGGAGTAACTGATCCCTCCAAACTATTCCAAGCAACAGAACACCATTATTTTTGTTCATCTGGTCCTGTTTCCTGGCATACTTTGGAGGAATCAAGGCACTCCAATGTACCAAAAGTATACTCTCTCCTTAAACTTATGAGAAAAAAGAGAGTAATGAAGGAATCACTCAATCATCACTAGAGATATTTGTTGCCAATTAACACTGCGGCACTGATAGAAGGACACACACATATATGACTACCAATGAAGAGTCGGGTAGTCAGACAGTCAATTGGGAAACACAGTAATTATTATAACATAGAGGTAAATACCATCACCAGGCATAACAACACAGTAACTTTAACAATAGAAACTTATGCTATCATTAATAACAACGACTGCGAAATTCACCAACACATAAACACCAACAGCAGCAGATGTAATAATATGTATAATGGTGGAAATATCAATAGCTTATTTTATATATGTGTAACTATGTCAATAAAGATGATGATAACACCTGTAACTGCACTATTATCAAGCTGTGACTATGATACGGTTTGTTATGGCATCCGAACCTCATACAACCCAACCTAACCTAACCTAACCTAACATAACCTTATACAAACTTTAACGAAGGCTTCAAAATTAATATATGTTTTTGAGGTCGTATAAAACTTACTGCCCGAGACGCACACAGACACAAACCAGACTCCTTCGTCAAATTTCGCTTGAATCCGAATAGCCTTTAAACTCCTGAAGTAAATATAAAGAATACAAACACTGTAAGTATAGAACAATCACCAAACACACATACTGGTATTGCTAATGAAAGACACACAAACAGTAACAAAACACAAACAGACCAAAACAAACAAATATTACCTTAGAGAGAGAGAGAGAGAGAGAGAGAGAGAGAGAGAGAGAGAGAGAGAGAGAGAGAGAGAGAGAGAGAGAGAGAGAATGGCTCTAGCATGTCACAAGATATTTATTTATATATTATTATTTATAAACGTCAAGAAGCTTTTCAACCACAACTCACCAACTACCATCACAACTAATAATAATAGTACTTAGATAATGTCAGTCTTGTTTGTAGACTAAGATTTTGTTCTCATGCCTATATGCCATTAGTATGTTCTGTATGCTGTGCTACCTTACTGATATTCAATACATGTCAAAGATAGCGTTAAGGAAT